>OMLC01046844.1:2488-22119 GCA_900302585.1 Regalecus glesne | reverse complement strand
ATGTACATGTATGTTTGTCTGGAGAGGCGAAGGTTTGCACTGGAGAGAGAGTGTCAGTAGTAGCATGATCGAAGATGTGAACAAGAGGGGAGACAGTGGAATGGTGACAATGTAAGGAGTAGAGGTGAGGACAGTGGATGAGTTTAAATACTTGCAGTTAACGTCTCAACGTAACAGGGAGCATGAAAGAGATGTGATAAAAAGAGTATAAGCAGGGTGGAATGGACGGGGAAGAGTTTCAGGGGAGATTTGTGAGAAGGAATGTTTGCAATATGATAGTGAGACCAACTGTACTGGTTAGCTTAGATAGGTGTTGTTTTGCTCTATCGGGCATGTTGTGGAAAAGAATGGGTGATGGGCAGGTATGGTGTCAAGGAGAGGTAGAGGGACACATGGTGGTGGATTTTGTGAAAGGGTTGTAAATGGCTGTGGCAACTAATACTGACAAAAAGATGGGAGGGGGAAATGGAGATGGCAAAGTTGAAGATTCTTAATTTTTGTTGGGAGTGAGGAAGAGAGACGCCGATTTGAACCCAAGTGATGCTTTATTGTTGGACTTTTGTGCTAGTCATGTATTGTCCATAACAAACACTATGTTTGAACATAAGGATGCTCATAAGTGTACATGGAGCACCTTAAGACAAAAATAAATGATAGATTTTATAATTGTATCATATGATCTAATGCCACTTATTTTGGACACTCGGGTGAAGAGAGGAGCAGAGTTGTCAACTGACCACCATCTAGCGGTGAGTTGGGTCAGGTGGAGAGGGAAGCCTCAGGACAGAGCTGGTAAGCCCAAACATATAGCGCAGGTGAACTGGGAACGCTTGGAGGAGGAATCTGTCAAGAAGACCTTCAACTCCCACCTACAGCAGAGCTTTTCTGGCATCCCTGTAGAGGATGGGGACATTGAACCAGAGTGGGCTATGTTCAAAGCTTCCATTACTGAACCTGTGGCTGTGAGCTGTGGTCTCAAGGTCATAGGTGCCTCAAGGGGTGGTAACCCACGAACACCCTGGTGGACACCAGCAGTTAGGGAAGCTGTACGACTGAAGAAGGAAGCCTGGAGTCTCCCGGGATAAGCTATTCCGGGAGACTCCAGGGAGAGTTGCAAGGTAAAAACAGGCCTGGAGGACCGCAGCCTCAGTAGTGAAAGAGGCAAAGCAGCGAGTGTGGGAGGAGTTCGGGGAAGCCATGGAGAAGGACTTTAGGTCAGCACCAAGGCGCTTCTGGAAAACCGTCCAGCACCTCAGGAGGGGAAAATGGGGAACTGTCCAAGCTGTTTATAGTAAGGATGGGATGCTGTTGAGGTAATGGGACGATGGAAGGAACACTTTGAGGAACTCCTGAACCCAACTAACCCACCCTCTAGGATAGAGACAGAGTTGGGGGATGATGGAGGATCAACATCAATTTCCCTGGAGGAGGTCACTGAGGTAGTCAAAAAACTCCACAGTGGCAAAGCCCCAGGGATTGATGAGATCCGTCCAGAGATGCTTAAGGCTTTGGGTGTCGAGGGGCTGCCATGGATGACACGTCTCTTCAACATTGCCTGGAATTCTGGGACAGTGCCTAAAGAGTGGCAGACAGGGGTGGTGGTCCCAGTGTTCAAAAAAGGGGACCAGAGGGTATGTGGTAATTACAGAGGCATCACATTACTCAGCCTCCCTGGAAAGGTCTACTCTAAGGTGCTGGAAAGGAGGGTCCGGCCAGTAGTTGAACCACAGATTGAGGAGGAACAATGTGGATTCCGTCCTGGTCTTGGAACAACAGACCAGCTCTTTATGCTTGCAAGATCTTTGAGGGGGCCTGGGAATATGCCCATCCAGTCTACATGGGTTTTGTAGATCTGGAGAAGGCTTATGACCGAGTCCCCCGGGATATATTGTGGGAGGTTCTTAGGGAGTATAAGATATAAGATAAGAGGGTCACTATTCAGGGCCATCCAATCTATCTATGCCCAAAGTGAGACTTGTGTCAGAGTTCTGGGTAGCAAGTCAGACTCTTTCCCAGTAGGGGTTGGTCTCCGTCAGGGTTGTTCCTTATCACCTATCCTGTTTGTGATCTTCATGGACAGGATCTCCAGGCGTAGCCATGGAAGGGAGGGGTTGCAATTCGGTGAATTTAGGATTAAATCACTGCTTTTTGCAGATGATGTGGTTCTGTTGACATCATCAGTCTCTGACCTCCAACACTCACTGGATCGGTTTGAAGCTGAGTGGGAAGCAGCTGGAATGAGGATTAGGACCTCTAAATCTGAGACCATGGTTCTAAGCAGGACACCAGAGGTTTGTCCAATCCGAGTAGGGAATGAGTCCTTATCCCAAGTGAGGGAGTTCAAGTATCTCTGGGTCTTGTTCTCAAGTGAGGGGAGAATGGAGCATGAACTGGACCAGAGAATTGGAGCTGCTGGAGCGGTATTGTGCTCCCTTTACCAAACCATTGTTACCAAGGGAGAGTTGAGCCAGAAGTCAAGGCAGAACAAGATCACGGATAGAAGCAGCTGAGATGAGGTTTCTTAGGAGGGTGTCTGGTGTCTCCCTTAGAGATAGGGTGAGAAGCTCAGCTCCCTCATACGTGAGGGACTCGGAGTAGAGCTGCTGGTCCTACAAATAGAAAGGAATCAGTTGAGGTGATTCGGGCATCTAGTAAGTATGCCACCTGATCGCCTCCCAAAAGAGGTTTTTCAGGCACGTCTAGCTGGTAGAAGGCCATGGGGTAGACCAAGGACCAGTTGGAGGGATTATATCTCCACACTGGCCTGGGAACGCTTTGAGATCCCCCAATCAGAGCTAGTGGATGTTGCAAGGGAAAGGAAAGCTTGGAGTTCCCTGCGGAAATCTACTACTTCCGTGACCCTACACCTGATAAGCGGTTGATGATGGATGGATATATATATATATATATATAAAATTAGGTTGCCAAGTAAAAGAGTAGGTCCGTTTTACCTAATCAAATCATACTTTACCAAACTCTACATTTAGTTAATGCAGTTTCCAAACCACTTCTCCATTCCTAAGGGAAATACAATTTATTGGTGCAGATAAAACACATTTTACAATAGCTGATCATGAGAGTTTATGGCTTATACTTTATCCATTCTAACACACTTCTCTTCGAGAGAAATGCAACTCAGGCAAAATATATGCTTTATCATTGCGGGCTGAGTTATTGCCAATAAAATATGTCATTGTCTTTGTTCTCCTTATTCCCTCAGTCAAGCAATTTTGCACCAAAGTCCCATTTTCGATCACCTTGCTGCTGCAATTAAAATGGGTTTAGGAAGAAAAAGAGTACGTGATGATATTTAGTTTGTTGAAACTTATCAAAAGGAATCCAAAAATGAAAAAAACACCTCTACAAAAGTCTCCCAAATCCATTCTAGCCTGAGGAGCTGTTCTGAAACATGGCAGCATTGTGCGCTACAACCCCAAAGAAGAAGAATTATGTCAGAGTGACATCCTAGCTTTGTTAAGGCAATTCCAATTTGAGAGCATCTGTGAAAAGTATATTTTTTCCTCAGAATGGGCAGGAGCATCTGAAATAGTTTGGGAGGCAGAAAAAAGGAAGGTAAAGATGAAAAAGGTATAATGGGGGCCTTCCTCTATGAATGCCATCCTTTTCTTTATCATGTTCTCACGGGAGATTCATGTGGCATGTCAGTAAAGCTTTTAGCACTGTTGCCTCAAATGAAGAAGGTCCTCGGTTTGAATCTCAACACAGGTCCTTTCTGTGTGGAGTTAGCATGTTCTCCCTGTGTCTGTGTGGGTTTTTAGTAGTATTGTTATTATCATTTTTTATTATTATCATTATTATTAATATTATTGTTACCATCATTACTATTATGGGTTGAAGGAAAATACGAAGGCACATTTTTTCACAAGTTTTTGGTGAAAACCTAAAGACTTCTGAGTTCTGCAATCTCCAGGGATCCAAGATGTCACCCAAGATAAACAAAAGATTTACTAGTGTTTAGTACATTGCATATTCTGTTTTAGTGTTTTGTCTTAAGAAGCTTTTGTTTTAAACACTATGTGATTTTCAATGTGAAAACCAGGACACATCTAGGACCGGCGTTATGCTGAGAGGTATTGTCAGTGCCTGCTTAAGCTATAATTGAACATGACAAGAATTAATTTTTCTCTGGATGACAAAATTTGGAGGACAATTTCACACTCACTAGCAGACAACAAATCTTAAATCAGCATTGCAACAACGTTGTCGTTTCAGACTTTATCCGAGGTGACAGACACAATTCATCATCTTTTGTCACGGAGTTAAAAACTTAAAATTCATCTTCAAGAGGTGGATTTCACGATGGTACCAGCCAGACAGAACCCAAACTGTAGGCTTGCTCATAGTAATAGTGATGCCATTGCGGCCCATGGGCACTGCTGTTATGAATGCAAATATGAGGACAGTTAAGTTATTCAGTTCTTGCCAGTACTCTCATCCCAAGGTTTGATATGGATCCTTTGTGTGTTGTTTGTTCAAATCAATGAAATATGAGGATGACACAATTGCAGGCATCTGCACCGAGAGCTCCTCGGGAGACACGTGAGCTTTAGATATTTTGTGCCTGTCCTTTTCCATTTTGTGTAACAAGTTCATCATTCTGTCATGTGTGATTATGGGCTGCCGAGCAGGCTTATCGTGATGGCACTCTTACATGTAGCATTGTAAACCGAGTGCGTCATCCGACTTTGAGGAAGTGAATCTCGACACAACTCAACTCAGATGGGTAATTATTTACTGGCAGTGTTATTGATCAATATTAATGAAGGAATGGTTCAATGTGACTGAGTGGACATGAAAGGAAATCCCACTGACTGCAGAAATGTTAGGAGGGAGCACTTGAATGCTGGCTGTTAACTGACTGTGTTTGATAAAGTGTACTGTAGGGTCTATCATATCGTTCACATCCCCTCAGGTCAGAAAAAAGTTTTTATCCAATTTATTACAAATGTGAAACACAAAATATATTCCACCAATCCATCCTCTGAAGTCTACTACTACTGCTACTACTACTACTGATGGTTGTTCCCATTAGAGGTCACCACAGCAGATCATCATCTTCATCTCTTTCTGTCCTCTATACATGTTCCTCTGTCACACCAGCCACCTGCACGTCCTCCCTCACCACATCCATATAGCTTCTCTCTGGTCCTCCTCCTTTCCTCTTACCTGGCCGCTCCATATTCAACATCCTTCTCCCAGTATACTAGCATCACTCCTCTACACATGTCCAAACCACCTCAAACTCAGGGTTGCCGCTCTTCAACCCAACTTGAGCTGTTACTCTGATATACTCGTTCCTAATCCTGTCCTTGATCGTTCCCAACTAAAAGACCAGGCCACCACCGGTCTTATTATCTCACTTGTTTTCAGCATTTCTCTAGTAAGTGGCTGATGTGAGGGAAGGGGTAGTTATGGAACCTGTGTGTGTTTGCATCTTTGGTTGAGGATAATAGTTTTCTTAAGCAGTCATCTCTGTTGAGAACACCTATATTCATGTCTTTAGGTTTGAAAGTGGGGGATACTTCAGTGGGTGGCACTCGACCTGATAAGCTGCACGTCTTTGAGCTGAGAGAGAATCCAATCTTTCAGCAACACGTCAGCCACAGTTTATGGATAAATGGCACTATGAAATAAATAAATAAATACTTTTGAAGTATCCAGTATGGAATGAAACCTCTATCAGACGCCTCAGACCGCAGCATTTCTTTGCAACACATTATGGCCACCACATCTCTAGGATTACTGGCATTATTTATATATTTACCTTTATAGAAAGCAGTCATCATTCCTCTGTGACAAACATATAGTGTAGTCAGCTCCCTTAAGGCTCCACGTCTAATGAAGTATACCAAATACCTGTCCTCAGCCCTGACAGCCAATGGCCATTTAGAAGCAGCCAGGGTACACTGGAATCATTCAAAAATATATTCCAGCCCTTTAGTAATGTGTTCATGGCCCAAGTTTCCCCCTCTCTGTGTGCATGACTCAAATGCTGGGATATTTACTGTCAAGCTTGAGTTTAATCAGCTTTAGCGGTGTATAAATGCCATCATGCTGTTATCACTGGGAAGCTGATGGAAAACCAAAGACTGATGTTTGCTGTGTGGGCAGCTCCGATGTAACATACCTGGTATTACAATATTCTGTCAGCGGATCGGAGCTTAGCGTTGTTCTGTATTTGGGTCATTCTTCAAAGAACCGATCCTCGACTTTAAAGGAAACATTTAAAATCCTACCGATGCAGTTTACAAAATGAAAATGTGTCTGAAGCCACAAACCTTTAACATACTGAGTGAAATATCTCTCAAAACCCATAATGGCTGAGTACTTAATGTTTTTTGGTGAGCAGTCATTAGTAGTGTTTCCTCACAGCAAGAAGGTCCTAGGTTCAAATTCTGTCTGAGGTCTTTTCTGTGGGGAGTTTGCATTGTCTCCCTGTGTTTGCATGAGTTTCCTCTGGGTACTTAGGTTTCCTCCCACCATCAGGAAGACATGCATGTCATGGTTAATAACTGCCACTTGTGTCTCTGAGCAAAGCAATAGGAAAAAGAACTGGAGTTGGTCCCTGAGTGCTACAGCTGCTCACAGCATTCAATAATAATTGAATGCAGAGAACAAACTTCACTGTATGAATCCATCCATACATCGTCAACCGCTTATCTAAAGTTGGGTCATGGGGGAACTGGACCCTATCTCAGTTCTCATAGGGCGAAAGTCTGGAATACACCCTAGAAATGTTGTCCATCACAGGGCAGAGCAATTAGGGGAAAAGTGTGTTGCTCAAGGACACCTCCATATGCTTCTCTACAAGTGCTGGGATCGAACCTACAACCCTCTGGTTGCCCGACGACCACTCCCCCCACTGAGCCACGCCACCTCCACTTTAAGAATATTCAGATTTAAATGTTCAAATTCAAGTGACTTTATTTTGAACATAATGCGACAGAACAATGTGCTATAAGGAATCCATTAAAAATATTAAATATTCAACAAGCACCAGGAGGAACCAGGATCACTTCTATAAGTTCCTGCCCCCTTTGTTTCCTTTTGATTCTCCTGCACAAGAATACAGTTTATGGGGACATCGTCATCTCCCAACTGAAGAACTTAGACTACATGTCAAGCAAGTTTCACTTCGACTGCATTGAAATAGTCTATATTATTTGGTAGATGTGAATAATTCACGCATCAAAAGTGCCTTGATTACTTATGTTTTCCTCATAGCTAGGAAAACATAGGTGGACAACAGCGAGGACACTGTAAACCCACAGTGAAGTTGCTAGGAGTGTCAGTGTGCATCAGATTTATCCAGAGCTAAGGAAGTATATCCCCTGGTATAAATGCCTAGGATGGGGTGTGAATATAGGGGAAGATGAGGAGGTCTTCCATCTCCAGGCAGCCAACCATGCCACTCACACGGCTGTTGGAATAATGTAACAAAATGACCTACATATGCAATGCCTTACAGTGAAGGTCAAGCAGATTGTATGTTACTTGTTATCACTTTGATTTCCTTCAGCGACTTTGATGCAAGGACATGTTCACAAGCCATCAAGGATAACTTAAGTTATTACTTAAGCTACTGCTGGATCTTTTCCTTGCTGTTACATGTCACAATTGGTGCTGAAGTTGTGGGGGGGCACGGACTAATAGAGAGCATGGGGGATGGACCCGAATGACATAAATCTAAGTATAAACTGCAGTCATAAAGATTTACATAAAATAGAACAATAAAAGCATCATCTCCATCATCATTATGGAATAACATTACCTTGATTGACATGTTGATTGATTTTGAATATGTTTAAATAATAAAGAAAAGATAAACAAAACCACAATAATATTACTTTGAATTGAACAGTAAACTTGGACTAAAATCTCAATAACACATCAATCTCTGGATAAAAATGCAGTCAAAAGACATTGGAATAAAAAAAATCAAATCATCATCATCGTGACCATGCATGAGAATGACATGAATCTAAGGATGATAGGCAGTCCTGAAGATTTACAACAGATAGGAATAGAAAATAAAAGGATCTATGTTCATTCATATGGTATAACTTGACTGTGCTCAAGAATCCAGATACCAGAGAGACTTCATTGTGCACGGTGCTTCCAACTCTGAAGTGACCTTCAATACTATTCTTGATTATCTCTCTCCAGGCCACTGTTAATGGTTTTAGACCACCCAGCCATGATCAAAATGACAACGTGGTTGTAAGTGGATTTCATTTAGAGGCTTCAAAATGAGATACAGCATAGTGATTGAGTATGAGGAATGAGTTTTATAACCCTTCTTCATGTTCTCTCATTCACCTCATCAGCTGCCATCTATGTAACTGTCCATCTATTGTCCTCATGGGAATCCTCTCCATCATGGCTGGTAATGGCTTTCAGGGTGTTCTGATAATGGCTTAACTGAGGTTAGCCAGTAACTTCCCAACATGATCGACACATCTTGAACTTTTGTTTTTTATGTGTGTCTGTGTGTAAGTGTGTGTCGGGGATGGGTTGTCGGTCTGTGCATGTGTGTGCATGAGTAGATTTTAATATATATATGTGTTTTGTAATCAATGCTAGACTATTGTGAGTATCCATATTGAAAAAAGGTTCAAATCAAATCTAGCACTGCTACCCTGATATATTTAACATTTTAATTTACAAATTCATCAAAATAAGGGGCGGCATGACTCTGGGTAGAGCGGTCATTTGGCAATCAGAAGGTTGCAGGTTTGAACCACGCAGCTGCAGAGTAGCATGTCGAGGTGTCCTTGAGCAAAACACTGTTCCCCTAATCGCCCTGTGATGGACTGGCGACCATTCAAGGGTGTATCCCCGTCTTTCACCCAATGAGAACTGAGATGAGCTCCAGTTTCCCAGCGACCCGACTTCAGATAAGTGGTTGATAGTGGATGGATGGATGGATGGAAATTCATCAAAATGTGCAATATTTGCAAAATTTCAATAATTTACAAGAGTGGTCTGCAAGTAATCAAAAATTGGTGGTTCGATCCCTGCAGAAAATGTATCGAGATGTCCTTGAGCAAGACACTAAATCTCCAACTGCTAGCTTTGAGTAGTCGTTAGACTAGAAGCACTATATAAGAACAAGTCCATTTGCCATTTACCATTTAACTGCTCCCTGAGCACAGCATAGTAGCGGTGCTCACTGCTCCTATACGATATGATGGGTTAAATGCAGAAAACAAATACCACTGGCCTTGGTCATGTGGCAATAAAACAACTATTACTACTACTTATATGCCACTTTAGACCATTCCATCTGTCCACTGCAGCACTGCATTTTTGCTGATGGCTTTTTTGCATTATATTTATTGCTAATTGTACTTAAGATTACTTATATTTTGTATTTATTGTTTAGATTACTTTTCCATTGTTGATATTACATATTTCTCATCTCTTCTCTGTCTTTTTATTCTCTGTATGCACCATCTGAGGCTGACAGTTACAATGTCATTGTGCTTAAACATTGACTATAAAGTTCTTGGATGTTGAAACAAGGTGGTCAGTCTGCATTAAAAGACCTGATTCCATTCTGAGGAGACAGCGAGAGCCGTCAATGGAAATCATGCAGTCTTCACTGTGGTTAACCCTGAGCTAAAAATCAATATGAGACAACCACATCATGGTATAAGACATGGTGTAAAAAATGATTGTGGCATGTGAGCTGAGCCATTTTCAGTCTTGGCAGGAACTTTATCTTTTCTTTTGCAATCTGAGTATGATGATGTCAAATTTTCTCAAATAAACTTTATATCATTTGTAGGCAAATTATTCAGGCCATGTTTTGGATTGGTATTATTTAAGGAGGTCCTTTTACATCTCACATTTATTATACATTTATTCAAATGTATTATTTAGCTTAATCAAATGAGTATTAAAGAGGGGTCAGGAGATTATAGCAGTAACTTCCTCCTACTCCTCTTCAAATGTATAGTAATTGTTTGATTCTTAACTGAAAACTATTTTGTTCAATTATGATCAAAATAAATAAATTTAAATATGAATGTAAATGGTCAAAAAAACCTTAAATAAATAATCATCATAGCAACAAACCACTCTTTCATGCCGCATTCCCATAATGGAACCAGTGCTTTCAGTTCTGATCCCTTAATGGTGCTTTGCAAAGAACCATTCGAGACATAGTGGTCATCTCATCTTTAAACCATTTATGTGTCTGGGATACAAGACCTGTGCCCTCTGAATTGAAGGACGCCACACTGAAGGACAGGACTCAGAATCACTTAGTTTGACATGAAACCTAATTATGGTTTCCTGCATGCTTATTATTTAATTTCTTTAGGAGAGCAGACCAGGTCTCTATAATGGTTGCCTGTACCCACCACTTGAACGCGGAGCAAAATAATAGAGCTCTCACCATCCACTAAGAATGAATGGTGGTACTGTACTGGATGTAGCAAAGTAAGCAAGAGCAGCAATCTGATTTTCTCTGCCATGTTCCTGAGCATCCTTTCACCACAGCCAAGCTCATTGACATGAATATGTATATCTTGGGGATTTGTAGATTGCCATCTAAATTGTGTTAATTCATTCCTTGTGCAGCCAAAGTTAATTTTATATTGCTGCATAACCGCTGTCACTGTGTGAGCTTGTGGGAAGAACAGGAGGGCAGGGGGGAAATCTGCTGTGCTGCATGCAGCAGACTTCAGACCGAGGCATAGGGAGGAGATCAAAATCATGAAGGGAAACACAGGGTGGGCATGGGGGGCTCAAATATGCTTTTCCCTCAGACGAAATTGGCATTTATTGATAGCTGGAAACTTGTGAAGATGCACAGCTGCAGTGGTATGACTGTGTGTCAGAAGAATATGTCAGAAAGAATGGAGAATAAAGCATGCGGGCCAGAATCACGTCGATGACCCTAATCGAGGGGAAAGCAGTGATGGACTTGGAAAATAAAATAGATATTTGTGTCTATGTAACTTTGCATTTGTGTGTCTACGTGTCAGAGAGACAAAAAGGGGTTGTGACTTCTGAGTCATATCGGGATGCAGTTGGGTCGCTTTGCCATGTTGGATGCCTGAAATAGTTTGGATATCACAGGAAATTGAATTGGTTCATCTGGATACAACATTTTGTGGGAAAAACGTTCTATCACTCAACTAAGAGAAATCTTCAGTCTCAGCTGACTGCAGGTATCCTACCTCTATAAACAGCACAGATGCATAACTACTCTATATGCTAGTTACTGGGACCGTTAACTTGAGTTACAATTGTCATGTGCACCATTCATAGAGGACTGGGGAATATTTGTAATTACAGCATTGTAAGATGGTGACAGATGTACTCTTTGAAACCCATCCCCACCCATATCCCTTGCTCAGGGAGGGTCGTTCCAACTTCACATAGATGATCTGCTGGACTCCCCATCCCAACCAGCGTTCCTCTCTATCAAGGATGTGCACATCCTCATCCTTGAGAGAGTGGCTACTGGTCTGTAGATGGTGGAGATTGCAAAGTCCTGGGCTGATGTGTTGGCTCTTCTGTGTTCTGCCATCCTTTTCATCAGCACCAAGAGTTTATCTGTTGCTATCTGTGTCCTGATTAATTAATTCAACTTTATTTGATGCCTTTGCCTGAAGTATTGATCGTGCATCAAAGTATTTTTTATAATCAACTACAGAAGGTCTGGTTTTGTGTGTCATAATTAGTCCACACATAGTGGAGGTGGACACACCCAGGTGGAGCATCTGAGATTTGGGTCGAATGTCCTTCCTGAGGCCCTGTGGTGGATTTCCTGATACATGAACTCTACTGCTGCGCTACCGCGGTATCGTTTTTGATGATGCAACATATTGCATATCACATTTAATATTGCCCAGTATTAGCCAGGATAGTATATTTTTAATATCTCTGTTTAAAAATCAAATGATCCATTGTTGGCTAGCATGTTAACAAGTTGCTTTATTTGGTGGAGGTGACTGAAGGGTTGACATTGGTCTCATTATGTAGCAGAGCCGAGTATGAACGCTTGACTCCCACAACTTAGATAAAATCTCCATGATACTCTCTTGTGTTTGTTGCCTTTCCTGAGTTTTTCTTTCCTCTGCAGTGTGCTTAAAAGCACCTTGGACCAACTCTGTTGTGTGTAAAGTGCTCCTACAAATAAAGTTGAGTCGAGTTGTGACAGAAACAAGGTCGAGAAGGACAGAGGTGAGAATATATACCAGAAACAAAAGTTGGCCTGAGACTGAAGATAGCAGAGACAAGACTCATTTGTATCCCAGGAAGAAGTGTATGGTGTGAATCAATGAGAGAGAGAGAGAGAGAGAGAGAGAGAGAGAGAGAGAGAGAGAGAGAGAGAGAGAGAGAGAGAGAGAGAGAGAGAGAGAGAGGTCTAGACTGAAACACAGCTGTCACAAGGAGCTGTGAAACAGTTGGCTGGTGTCATTGAAAGATAAGTATGAACCAAGATGGTGATGAGTGGCTGATAAGAGAGTGGTTGGTGGAAGCACTACAGGGGTGTGCAGACCCCTCACTGACAGAGTAACATCACATAGTCCTTGGGAGGCTTCCGTTTGTTGTTTTCTCAAAGACTTTGCTGCCACTACTGGCTGCTCCTTTGGGACAAGCTGCTGTCAGTGTGAGGATTGGAAACCTGATTGATAGTAGGATGTGGGGAAATAATTCAGAGGTAGAGAGTCATCTCCAGAACCTCAATTCCCTCTCCAATCCATTGCATTTAACATGGATAGGTTGTTACGGGTGATCTAATTGGCCTTTTTTTAAATCAAAGTCCTGTTCTTTCTCCTACTGTCCTTGCTGTAAGATGTGGAGATAAAAGATAAGAGCTGCGGTGCAGTCAGAGGACTGTATGCAGGATAGCCTATATCTCACCCTGGATCAAGAAGGCAGTGATTTCAAAGTCTATGATCTCCAAATATCACTTTATTTTGTTATACAATTTGCACACTATTCCTAAGCTCATATATACTTCTTATCCTTTGTTGACTCTAAGCATACATGTGGGCATATATATGTGTGTATCTGCTTGTAAGTTTGTTTGTGAAGGGACAAATGATAAGGACATAATAGTCTGTTTTAACAACTTCAGTTTTGAACAAGTCCAAAAAGCCAGGATAAGAAGAACAGATACACTGAAAACAGAAATTTGCCCTCTGTATTTATCCTATCCTATTGTGTAGGGTAGAGTGGGAAGCTGGACTACCCAGGAAACAGTTCTGAGTTCAATGTCTTGCTCAAGGACACTTCAACATGCTTTCTGAAGGAGGCGATTAAATCAGCAAACCTTCCCGTTATCAGATGACCTGCTCTACTTCCTTAGCCATGCCGCATGCCACCTAAGATTAAGATGCTGTGTCACCCTCCTCCAGGAGAGGGCAATGAGACTATGCACTCTATACTTAATGATTTTTGGTCAACAGTAGAAAAATAAATGCAAAATCAATTCACCGTGTAATAGAAATAATTCTGTGGGCAATTTTCACAGGCAAGTATGTTTTTTAAACATTTATTTAAAAAAACGCAAATTTCCCCTTGTGGGACTAATAAAGGAATATCTCATCTCATCTTATCTGTAAGTCTTGCAGGAATCTTGGATAGAGCCACGTTATTGCTAACTAAACCTCAAGCTAGACCTGCTGGGTGGAGGAAAAGGCAGCTTCACTTGCGGTCATTGAAATCCAACCTTGCATCCATACATTATTGGGCAGGATCAGAGGAAACCCTTTCTTATTATCTCTTTAGAGCATCTTGGGGGTTTTAATTACCTTAGACTGTCGGCACCCCTCTTGGCCTCTCTTAAGCGTTCAAACTTCAAGAGTCCCCTCTATGCATTTTCCTCTCTACTGTCTATGTGCCCTACTCTGCTAATAGCCAACTCCTGGATGCCAACCACAGTGGGGACCTGTGTGCACTTGACTGGAGATGTGATCCGAGCAGACTGCTAGGTACATCGCACTGACTATATTCATGCAGTATTAAAACATAACACAGAGAGGGTGGAGGGAGAAACCACACATTGACTTGTGTTGATTTTTTTTTGGTCTGTGTTACTTGATTCTGTCAGTGATAATTAGAGAACCTGCTAGGTATATGTAATCTAAACCCAGAAGCAGGAATCTGTTAGGTCAGACGGTGTAATACATCAAATTGAACTTGTCACCCTCCCGCGTGGTGTTCATCGGTTTTCATACACCTCAAACACTGGCAACAACAATCTCAGTGTTATTGCTCCTTCTAGCAGCAGCACCATGTATCCCTGCTCAGCTTATCCAATCAAGATTTTATCCTTTCCCTTACTGTGTGATCAGTCATTATATTTGTTCTGCATCTGCAGTTAACAATCGTTGCAGAGTTTAGATTAAAAGTACCCCATATATTTTAAGGTTAGACTATCTCAAATCTCAGAGAACCTCAGCCTGATTTGATTGATGTCAAATCACAGTCCATGGAGGCATTGTTGGTTAATGATCTGAGTGTGGTTTTGACATGCCGGGGCTGTGAGATTTCTGTCATGAGGTGTCAATAGATACTGACAAAAGACCCCTTACCACCTTTGATGGGGTGTTGCCTCATTTTGTGCCTCCATTATCAACTTTCGTCCGAACATTGATGTTTAATTTGACTGTTACTAGCTTTTTTTTTTTTTGCTGCTCTCTGTGGTTGTGAATAGGGCATCAGTAAAGGGATCCAGCCTTAATCCTCCACCCTCTGTTTATGTCAATGTTTACCTACACAAAGTGGGGACTAATCATGGAGCATAAAAACGGACCGTGAAAAAAATAGAGTCTTGATGGTCATGTGTAGGGAGCTGATATTTCAGACTGTCCCTCCTTTTAACACTGCAGTGTCAGACCACCACTTAAATAGATTTCAAGCAGTGTTAATACATCTTGTTAATAACACTAATAATGTATTTGCCTCCTCACTTATAGTAGTCCCTGTCGATAGATTACCTCAGATCTCTGCACTAATTTCCCCTGTGAACCACAGATGGGTTCTTTTAAGCGCATATTAGTTGATTGTACTGCAAACTGCAAAATCTTAGCATATCTCGGTGTGCTGTTGATACACAACCTTAAAAAATGTTGAAAAACAACAGTGAAACATGAGGATACATGGACGGAACTCAGCTTGAGGGTAATAAAAGTTATGTTTTTCCACCCAAGGTAAAAGAAAAATGTTTCATTTCTACTGTTAGTACTAAATACAGCACATTATAAAATATTCTCTGGCATGTTTCACTATCTTGCCTACCAATGGGAGTTTAAGTAGAACCAGATGGTATGACCCATTTAAAGGCAGAGGCAAGTGTCAAACAAGTGTTCCTATTCAGCAACCTCTACCAATTAGGAATCAAGGAAGCAAGGAATACAGGGAGCCTTATCCTAAACAAAGAAAAGATGAAATCTAAAAGTGAGCATGAAGAAATACCAGTACAAGTACCACATCAAGAATATCAATATATTTACAATGAGTATTAAAGGGAATTATGAGGTTTGACTTGTTAAAGAAAAGGTGTAAGTCTTCATTTAGGCCTTAATAACATATAGCTCCATCTTTAATAATCAACTAGCCTTCCATTTGGTAGAATTGTCTTATCCCATTTCCTCTATAGACAGTCTCTAGGATGTGGTTAGTTTCAGTAGCTTTCAATATAAAATGGTTATAATTGTGTATGGAACACAACAGTCTCTGGACTTCTGCGCTCTTCTCACAGAAACTTCAGATGTTGTTCATGGAATCTGCTGGAGGCACACTCCCACTTTGGGGGTCACAGACCCTAGTGCTCCTATTACGACTGACACTACTTTGGGCTTCACCTTCAACATCTTGAGTTGATTGCTGAATGGGAACATTTGTTTGACTTTCTCATCTTCCTTTAAAAGGGTTGAGTTGTCTAGTTCTATTAAAACTTCCTGAAGAAGGCAAGATGCTAAAGGGTATCAGAATGTGTTTCACCATGTTCTTTGTTTAGTTCTGAAAAATGGAATGAAGGATTTTTAACAACTGGTTTTCACTTCAAACTGAGTGCATTGGTTCTGTCTTCATATTTCACAATGTTTTTGAGATAGTTCTACCAGTGACCACAAGCTAGCTATGGCAATGCCGAGAAGTTTTCCATTCCTGATGTGAACTTTAACCTTGAAGAAAACTTTAGCATTTAATGGCCTGCAAATCAAAATTTATTTTGATACCGCACAAAAGAAAGACTCCAGAACAGTCTCCCACCAGCTGCTCTCCATTTAAGGATATTGACTTCTAGACTTTTTGTAGTAGGATTGAGTGCATTTGAAAGTACGCCATTTTGCAAAATTATAGGTCCTTTTGCTGAAAGGCCTTCTAACATTTCTCGGGCTGAACTTGTTCTCTTTCCTCACACCATCGACAGAACCCTGTCGGAAGTTCTCAAAATGGCTGATGGCCATTAAAACATCACCTGCCTACTTGACCCTCTCCCTGCCAAACCTTTTAAAAAAACGTCTGCCAAGTCTGTGTCCTGATTGTAAGCTCAACATTTACTATTGGCGTTTTCCCAACCACCCCTAAAACTGCCTTTATTAGACCAATTAAAAAAACAATAAAAACCCTCCACTAACCTTGAGGGGTGCTCAACCACGACAGTATATCAATCTCCTACTTACTATTTTCAAAATTATTTCAAAAATATTAAAGATATTCACACTTTCATGTCCAGCATTCTTTTGGAACAGCTTGGAACTGTATTTAAATATATTACATTGACAAGAGACTCAAAAGCAATAAAAGATCTCTTGGTTGAAATTAATGTCCGCTTCCAATTCAGTTGAGTTTGAAAGCGACTATCCTGTGAGCTCATCACAGTCTGATAGTAACATCATTCAGGTATTTCTTCGATTTGGTCCCCCTAACACGGTTTTCTTGGAAAAAAATCTATTTTAAGATGAAAAATACATAAAGAGCATTAAAAAATATCAAGCTAAGATATTCCTTTATTAGGGGAAGGGTAAATTTGCAGGAAATGTTTTAACTACTTTTGACCTTCTGAAAACAATCTGACAAAAAAAAAACATTCAAGCAAATAAAACTTCTACAATGCAGAAGTGGATTTTGGCAGTGCCTCATAAAGCACAATATAGACGATAAAGAAACATGGTGAATCACTGACAGCCCCGGATGAGACAAAGATGTAATAAGACTTGGCCCTCAAAATAAAACAGATAAATAAAAACTACACATGAGAATCAAGGCTAGACTCCAAACATTTTGTCCATGAAAAATTGAATTTCTGTTATTACAGAGCCTATTTTAAGTTCCTTTCCCCTGCAGTGCACTGCTTGGAATGTGGCATTTTGTGGCCTTGTTGGGAAGATAAAATCCCTTTTGTTTTTCCCCTTTGATCCGCCAGGAAAACAACAATTTAGTCTGCTTACCAAAACATCAACAGTGGTTTTGTGAGGCCCAAAGGCCACCAGTTTGCACAAGCAGTGTGTGATTTTCATTGTGTAACAGATAGCTATAGCCTTGGCGGCTGAAGGCCACTGCATTTTAATCTTTCTTTGTCAGCATCACTACCTATTCCTATGGGTTCAACATGTGTAGCACTGCCCTGAATACATCATTCTGCATGTACATCCTCACAAAATCGTACAGTACAGTGTTGACACACAGAGTACAAACATTGTCTGTGATATTAGATAGCTTGTAAGGTGCTCTGAAGGAATTATCTGAGGAATAGAATCTGTTTCTCTTTATAAAGGCAACACATTTACTTAGAGGAGTCACTGCTCTAAATGTTGTTTTCACAAACTAGACACAGAACCATGGAAACTGGTTTGTGCTAGCTGATGGTTTCACTTACATTACAGGTATTTAGCAAACACTCTTATCCAGAGCAACGTACATCAAGGGGGCAGTTAGAGGTTCAGTGTCTTGCTCAAGGACACCTCGACATGCTATGTGCAGGACCGGGGAGCAATCCTTTAACCTTCCGATTGCCAGACGACTGCTCTACCCACTGAGCTATCCTGCCCACTTAACATACATCATCTACATGATTCTGCAGTTATCACAGAAAAAAAGGAAATGCTTTTGATTGCCCTTTATACAGTATGTTACTGTGGCTTGCAAGCGTCCAGGGCAAGGAAAGTATTGTGCCCCCTAAAATACTGTAAAACACAACATGGTAACGTTTATTTTCCCCCTCAAGTTGAAATACTGTGTAGAAAGTTCAAACATTGGGAGATTTTCTGTGTGATGGGTTGACTGTGCTATTTTTTATTTATTTATACCTTCTCCTTTAAAAAAAATGCACCCTAAGAATTTTGCACCCAGGACAAGTATCCCTGTGGCTCTGCCCATGCTACGCCATCATACTATGCATACTATGCACTGAAGGACATAGAGGAACATCAGTTTTCCTCTTCATAAGTTTAATAACATAGCAGATGTCTTCCACCTCTCAGGATAAATTGACACTTTCAAAATGTCTTCTTTATGATAGTTCCAAGATGGCGCTGCACTACAGCAGCAGCAAGTTACAGCAACTCTCGCTCACTGTCAAGTTCCCTTTTGTTCTTTAGTATTTGATTCAATTTTTTTCTATATTTTGACGCTGTATTGTTTATTATTATTTCTGTTTAATTGTTGCATATTATGCTTTAGATTTGATGCCTCTCTTACGGTGCTGTCCAATTTGCTGCTGTACTACCGTAATTTCCCCCCGTGGGACTAAAAAAGGAATGTCTTATCTTATCTTAAGGATTTGCCTCTCTACCTTCATGCCTCGTGTAAGGGGCGGCATAACTCAAGAGGTAGGGTGGTCACATAGTAATTGAAATATTGGTGGTTCAATCCACTGCCCCTGCAGGAGGCGATTTGAAATGTCCTTGAGCAAGATACTGTATATGCATGTTAGGGTTAATACGCCTTCCTGTACCCCTGAGCAAGGCAGTGGGAAAGAGAACAGGAGTTTATCCCCAGGTGGTGCAGCTGCTCACTGCTCCTATACAACAAAAAGGGTTAAATGTAGAGGGACAAACGTCATTGTATGTATGTGTAATGACAACTAAGTATAGCTTCATCGTCTTCTAAACCACTATTGTGTTTGACAAGATGAAAAACCAACTAATTTCAGTTTGTTCACAAGCATATTGGCAATGGTAGGAACAGCTGTTCTTCCAGCAAATTAAGTTGCTGACCGACTTAACCATAAGGTCATCTTGCAAGGGAGTAATTAGGAAGAATCTGTATTCATTAACTTGGTGAACCTTGAAGTATGCACAATAATTAATTTGGTCTGCATTGACACAGGTAAGATCTCAGCAGTGCAAGAAAAGAAGGAGACTGAAGAGGAAATGTCAGCTAAAGATGTTAATATTCCACAAGAAGTGAAAAAAAACTAGTCAATGATGGAGGAAAGGGGTGGAGGAGGACTTTACAAGGCCCAGTGGTAAGCTCAACTATGTTTGCATCTTTCTGGAGAAATCCATCCAGCTTTGTGGCTGGATGAAAAAAGTAACAAGTTTGAGATAAGATAGATATAGAAGTCATGTATTTAGAAGCCCTTATTGAGACAGTTGAGCTCAAATTTTAAAAGGATGCTGCCACAAAGTCAATGGTAT
>OMLC01046840.1:0-14059 GCA_900302585.1 Regalecus glesne | reverse complement strand
GGGGGCTTGCCCCCTCGCCAGAGGATCGAGGTCACGGGAGACACTATGCTAGACCTGACCAACAGGAACATCTCTGACTATCTGGTTAAAACCTACTCGAGTCTCATCAGGACCAGGTATGTTTTTATTTAGTTCATCTCCACCTGGAAAGAACAAGATAATGTGAGGATGACTCAAATGACAACCCAGACAATATCACAAAACCCCAAAAGCACAGGTGAACTGAATATAGACAATAATGTAATAATTTATATCAAAATTGTATAATTTTTACATTTTCAAACAGAAATTTAGAGTTAGAGAGGAAAATTATTTTTTTCTCAGGGAAAATGATTGTGTGTGTGTGTGTGTGTGTGTGTGTGTGGATAGTCTTCACTTTAGTAATTATAAGCCAACTCATTTTGATTTATCATGTACCACAACCTAATATATTTAACCACATTTCCTTTTAATTCAGTCATTTTTTATTCTCATCCACAGTTTGAAGAGCAAATATTGGGTAAACGAACAGAGGTAATTGAGAGAAAAAAAAACACCCATTACATTTCTGTCAATTATTGAGTTTGTCGCCCTCTCGTGGATTTATTAAGTTACACGAGTTACAAGAGTAAATAAGTTTCCAGAACGTGTAAATGGCTTGGGTGTAATGAAAATAAAATTAGTATTTTCAATTCTCAGATATGGGGGTCTTTCAGTGGGTGGACAGCTGCCCCTCCTGGATGTAGACCCCAAAGACATCCGCAGTGTTTTTCATCAATTGGGACGGATGTTCAACATCACAGGGGTACTTTCTAAATAAAAACAACCATTTGGTACCAGTACTGACATTTACAGGTCAAATACTAAGTGGTTTTACACTGAATTAATAATTCTAATAATGAGTTCTGTCCTCTCCAGGGTTACTACTCCAGGCTTGCTCTAACCGAGATCGGCTCTTTCCTAAGATACATGGAGAGTGAATTTAATGTAAAGGTGAGTATAGAAAGGAATGTTCGGCAAAATGGTATATATAATTATTTTGCAGCTTGTTCTGTTACTGATATACCATATTAGTGAGATTTACCAGCCAGGTAAATCAAATTCATGTCAGATGCTGTGGAATGAGGGGAATGTGTCAGAAAATACAGAAATAACTTTCTGACTGACTTTCTAAATCTTTCAAAACATTTCAACAAAACAGGGTTAACAGTTGCTAGACATTAGAAATTAGTTTATGAGTTTTGGCCTGAGATCATAGATGAGGCCTGTTCATGTTTTTTGATATCTTAAAGGGACAGTTCACCCCAAAATATTGGACATTTTTTACTCTTAGCTATACTAATATTTATCCATTCAGATCATTTTGGTGTGAATTGCTAAGTTCCAGAGATATCAGCCCTAGAAATATCTGTCTTTTTAAAGAATGTGAATGTGTTGCCCAAAGTGCCAATTTTCTTTTTCCAAAAACTCAACTGCCAAGTACTTTTCCAGAAACCATGACCCACACACCTTGTTTTGAGCAGTTTCTTGTATCTATGATACATCCATCCATTATCAACCACTTATGTGTTGTTGTGGGACAATGCTGGAACCTATCCCAGCAGACATTGGGTAAAGGGTGAGGTAACTCCTGTGGCAGGTCACCACTTTATATCAGGGTAGGTATGGGGAATTGAGGCTAGATGCCCTTCCTGATGCCCCACAGTGGGTTCGAACCCAGAGCCTCTAGCTCGTTAGTTTCCTGACTTTATGCTCTACTCCTAATTCAGTTTAAGAAAATAGCTCCTTCATGAAAGTGCTCACAAAAAGGTGTGTGGATTGTCTTGAGTAACCAAGCTGTGATTTCTGGAAAGATACATTGCTTTTGAATTCTTTTAATTTAGTTTTTGGCTATTTGGGCAACACAAGCCAAGTGCCATCCAGATTCATTGTATTTAAGAGAAGGCGGACATGTCCACCTTCTCTAAAATGGAGATATCTATGGTGGTATCTCCAAAACTCAGCAACTCACATCAAAATGATCTGGATGGATAAATAGCACTACAGGTAAGAGGAAAAAGAACATGTCTGGTATTTTGGGGATAACTAATTTTTAAAAGTAATATAACTAAGCTACTGAAAGGCTAAAGGTAATATCATATGTCATTTGATCTATAAGGTGAGTCTTGTCACAATAGGAAAAAGGCTTCTCAAAAGAGCCATCAGATTCTCAGATGTCTCTCAACTTTTAGTAGGTGATATTTTTCTCCTGGTTTTCCATCAGAGGTGCAAGACCTTAGCTGAGGGTCATAGCTGGAGGTCATCTGCCAGGTCCATAATGGCTTTTTGCTAAACCCAGACAGACAAAATGAGATAGCTGAAGCTTTGCCAAGGCTTCTTAAACCTTGGAACAAACTGCATGTGAAATTTGATTTAGCCTCCATAAGGGTTTCTACATAGCCTGGGAACCAGGCAAACCAGACATATTCCCAAATGGTGATTATTATAATTCCTCTCAGTTCATTTTCTATTTTCAAGGGTGTTATTCACAGGCGAAGACCAAAAATGCTTCCGTACACAATTGCATAGACCTACCTAATTGTAAAACCAATCAATGTAAGGAAACATGTCAGGTAGCACTTCAACTTTTACCAAATCCTGTTGGAAGTAAAGTAAACATATCTTTCTCATCATACGATTTGAATACAATTTAAAGTTTCAAGTGCAATTATGTGTTATTCTTTTAAAGAAAATTTACCATCTAGTTCATTTAATACTATCGTAAAAGTGGATCCAACACACCATTCTTCAGAAGCAGCAGCAGACAGCGCTCCTTTGTACATCGGCATTATTTCGCCCCGCCCGTGTTCGGGAAGACCTATTCCTACTCTGTATCCTTGGAGCAGAGCAGTAGAGAACCCTATCCTTAAACCCTGCCTAGCCTTAACCAGGCTAACCAATGGAGGCAATGAGTACTAGCTAATTATAGGCAGTTAACAGAATGTGACAGTAGGGGAAAAAGGTTCTATATCATCATATAAAGCTCACCCCCCATTAGATCAACAGTTGTGATATGCCCAACACATGTCAAGTTGGCTCGGCTGGAAATCTGTCTGAATGAGGGTGGCCAGATGTACACTGATCAGTCAATCAGTTAAAGCATTAAGACAACCTGCCTAATATTGCATAGGTTCCCTTTGTGCCTCCAAAACAGGTCTGCCCCATCGAGTCATGGACTCTACAAGACCACTGAAGGTGTCCTCTGGTATATGGCACCAAGACATTAGCAGCAGATCTTTTAAGTTCTGCAAATTACGAAATGGGGCCTATATGGATTATGTTACATTACAGGTATTTAGTAGACGCTCTTAACCAGAGCAACGTACATCAAATGAGCAGTTAGGGGTTCACTGTCTTACTCAATGACACCTCGACATGCTATGTGCAGGACCTGGGATCGATCCTGTAACCTAATTGCCAGTCGACCGCTCTACCCACTGAGCTATGCCGCCCATAGCCCATGGACTTGTTTTTCCAGTACATCCCACAGATACTTGATCAGATTGAGATCTGGAGAATTTGGAGGCCAAGGCAACACCTTGAACTCTTTTTCATGCTCCTCAAAGGATTTTTGAATAGTTCTTACTGTGTGGCAGGACACATTATCCTACTGAAAGAGGCCACTGCCATCAGGGAATGCCATCGCCATTAAGGAGTGTACCTGGTCTTGTACAATCTTAAGGTTGGTGGTACCTGTCAAAGTAACATCCACATATATGTGTGGACCCAGGGTTTACCTGCAGCACATTGCCAAGAGCATCACACTGCATCTGCCTGCTTGCCTTCTTCCCATAGAGCATTCGCTCCTCACCTATTAGCACCTGATTAGCCTTGGGCACCCATGACTCTGTTACCAGTTCCTCCATTTTCCTTCCTTGGATCACTTTTGGTAGGTACTGGCCATTACATACCAGGGACACCCCACAAGACCTATTGCTCTCGAGGTGTTGTGATCCTGTCATTTGGCCATCACAATTTGGCCATTGTCAAAGTCACTCAGATCTTTACGGTCGCCCATTTTTCTTGCATCACGTTCAAAAACTAACCGTTCACTTGCTGCCTAATACATCCCACCCCTTGACAGGTGCCATTGTAACAAGATTATCAATGTTGCTCACTCACTACTCATATACAATAGGATGGGTTAAATGCAGAGGACAAAATTCATTGTAGGAATATAATGACCAAATAAAGTAGCTTACATATCAGTGATCTTAATATTTTGGCTGATCATTGTACATGCCAGAGGAAATGTAAAATATGAGCTTGCAGATTCTTTTGGCTAGTATTTTTTCCACTAAGATCTTCTATAATAACATTAGCGACATATAATACACAATGTACTTGTTTTTTTCCCCTCCTGTTTCTTGGATTTACTCACCACACATTTTGTTTTCCTCATTGTTTTAAAATGTTTTGTTTGTTGTGTTTTCGAAAAACCCATCCACATAATTGTTGTGTTTTTACTGCAAATCTTTTATCAAAATTTGTGGCATCAATAAGTTTTGTATTAACTGCTCCTGGTTTCTCATCAGGTTTGGTATAACAACAAGGGCTGGCACGCCATGGTGGCTTTCATGAATGTTGCCAATAATGCCATCCTGCGGGCTTTTCTGCCTCATTCTGCCAATCCCATGGAGTATGGTATCACCGCCATTAACCATCCTCTCAACCTCACCAAAGAGCAGCTGTCCGAGGTTACTGTGTAAGTGGGATCCTCTGTAATTCAACAAAACTGAGTGTTTTTGTAATTAAGCATGATTCCTAAGCATATCTCGGTAACATTTAACTATTTCACCACCTGAGTTTTGTGCAACAGAAGATAATATCCCGTTATATAAGTTATAAACACAGTACTTTCCCACAAGTACAACCGTTAATAGTAACAAACAAGTCTTATAGGAACTTTAACTCTGTCTGAAGTGAGAGGTCCATTTTAACGTGTCACAATTAGTCCCCATGTTGTGTGGGTGGACACCGACTTAGATGGAGTGTGGGGGATCGAGGCTGGATCTCCTTCCTGGCGCCCCATGACGGGATCAAACCCACAACCTCTTGCTCTGGTCAGAAGTAATACTCAGGATAACTTAATTTTTTCAATAAATGTTTTATTGACATTGAGTATCAAACATGTCTTCATACTTTAATGAATACTTCATATACCTCACATACATGTTTGTCTGAAATGTCCTGTTTTTTAGTTTTCTTCATAGTAAAACAAAAACTAGAAATGATTAGACAGCATGTTTTATGATTATTTTCTTTTTTAATCATATAATCATAAGTTTGTAAAAAAATAACATCTAGCCGACTGGGTGTTACATAGTCAATTCATGTTTTTCCATTGGGATATAAACACATCCAATTTGTTGTTGACATATGCAGTCATCATCTCCATTCTGTAAATGTCCAATGTAAAATGTCCATTGAGGGCGACATAGCTCAGTGGGTAGAGCGGTCGCCTGGCAATCGGAAGGTTGCAGGATCGACCCCCGGTCGTGTATATAGCATGTCGAGGTGTCCTTGAGCAAGACACTGAATCCCTAACTGCTCCCCGAGCGCCATATGTTGCCGGCTCACTGCTCCTATACAATAGGTTGGGTCAAAAATGTAGAGAAATCCAAATTACCTCTTGCGAGACTGATAAGGGAATCATTATTATTACTATTATTAATGTCCATCCATGCAATTGTAGATGGGCTCTCCTGCAATAGCTATTTCTTCATTAGAGCCTTTTTAGAAGCCACCAGCAGTCTATATAACATACATTTGTCTTTTTGACAACTTCTCAGGTACAAAGCCCAAACAAAGGTCTTTCTCTCCAGAGGCACATGAAATCTAAAAATATCATGTAAAGCCTTGTGTATTCCTCTTCAAAAATCTTCTATAACAGAACAGTCTCAGAAAATATGGTAGTGCTTGCATTTAAATTTCCACATTTATTCCATCATACCAGAGAATTATCATAATAATATGATTTTTGAGAGGGCATGATAAAGAACCTTAGGATACTTTTCCAATCAAACTTCCTCCAATTTTGGGAAGTGGTGCACGTCCATTGATTTCTCCATACTCTTGTCCATTCTTCCTCCGCTATGGTCATCTCACCTTCCCTGACCCATTTTGTTTTAATATATCCCGTTGAGAGTGTTTTGAGATGTATTAGTCCTTTGTATAAACAGGATATCCTTTTACTTTTATTTGAATCATATGCCCTTTTCGAACAAATCTCAAAATTAAGATGGTAACTCTTGTTTTTCCAATGCTGATCTTTCTTTAAGCATTTCAAAACTCAAAAGTGTTATGTATTTCAGTTATTCCTTTCATCATCCAATCCTTAAATCTAAAAACTAATTTATTGGGAGTAAAGTTTGTGTCATATGCACATCGTTTCAGGACTGCAATATCCTCCTTCAATTTATATTCTGTGAGAACTGTTCTCCTTATTTTGAGAGTTTTGTCCATGAATATTCAATTATGTCTATGTAGTTTTGTTGTTTGTTGTCAGCCAAGACTGCATGTGTGGAAACAGGGAATGCTCTCTCCTCTTTTTTAATCCATTGGGCTTCATATGATGGGTTGCACCAGTATATCCTTCATTTTAATTATGCTTCCCAATAGTAATCTCTAAGAAAAAAGAGGCCCCAGCCTTTGTAAAGTTTTGAGATAAAGTCTTGGTCTTTTCTCATGCCATATGCATCTTGTCTTGATGCATGCTCAATAATCCAGGTGGGGAAATCACAAAAAGAGGTGAATCTGTTCAGCTGGATCAGAAGTTTATTTAGAAACATTTCGTCACTCACCAGATGACTTCTTCAGTCCAGGTGACGGAAGAAGTCACCTGGTGAGTGATGAAACGTTTCTAAATAAACTTCTGATCCAGCTGAACAGATTCACCTTTTTTTCATATGCATCTTGGTATTAGTTTGTCCCATTTGTTAAATTGTTCTCATGTAATCATTATTTGAAGGATCTGAAATAAATATTGCAGTCTTGGCACTATGTTGATTTTAATAGATTCAATTCTTGAGCTGAGGCTTAGAAACGGAATTAGATTCCATCTTGCTATTTCTTCCTTATTTTTTTATTTATAGTTGAATGATTGCTTTTTTATAATTCTGTAAGATCTTTTGGTATTATGATATGTATACATTTTAAGATGCTCTATGTCACACTGCACTGGCTCAGTGGGTAGCGTGCATGCCTGAGAGTCTGGCATCGCGAGTTAATATCCCACTGTGCAGCTCGGTAAATGTGAGGTATTCATTATAAAGCACTTTGAGGAGTCATTAGACTAGAAACGCGTTACATTAGAACTTCTATTGTCTGCTGGTGGGTTGTAGTTGTATGTAAGCAGTTGTGTTTTACTTGTGTTTAGTTTCTACCCAGATAATTGGCTAAATTGTTCAAAAGACTGCATCAATTCAGGTAGCGACTTTGTTGGTTGCCCTAGATATATCAAAATGTCAACTGCATAATAGGCCAATTTGTGCTCCATCCCTTGAATAGCAATTCCTGTTATCTGTTCAATGTGTCCTATATATTGAGTTAATGGTTCCAAATACAGTACTAAAAGTAATGGTGCGAACGCACAACTCTGTCTTGATAATCTTTCTAAGATAAAGCTATTAAATGAATATCCATTAAATGCAATCCTATCACTTGGCTTATTATATAATCCCTGTATACTTTTAATAATTGTATCATGTAGACCAAATCTATGTAGAACTTGGCATAGAAAATCTCAATCTCAAAAGCTTCTTCAACAGCTATGCTTATCACCATTGCTTAATTTCTTTGGAATGTGATCAATGATATGCAACATTCATCTTATATTGTCCTGCATTTGGCATCGTCAAATAAACCCTGTTTGGTCATTATGTATCAGATTATGCATCAGGTAAGAATCTCTGTGATGTTTGGCTGTAATTGGAGTCAATAATCGGTAATTTACATTGAGAAAGGATATTAGTTTAAATTATTCATATTCCATTTTATATTTACCTTCTTTTGGTATGGCAAAAATATTGTCTCTTTCCAGCTACATGTTCTCTGTTCTTTTTTTAAGACCCAGTTTAGAGTAGAGAATATGATTGGTTTTAATTCCTCCCTGAATACTTTATACAATTCGGCTGTGTAGCCATCTGTTCCTTGTGACTTGCGTAACTTCAGTCTTCTCATACTAATAGCAGTTTTAATATCCCTTAATTAAATCACTTGCTTTTATTTTATTCTTCGTTTAGAGAGGGTAAGTCAAAACAATTCGAGAAGATAACTATTTGAATTTGGTTGCTCCCTGGAACTTCAGAGTAGAGGGTTTTGTAGAATACCTTAAAAGCCTCCTGAATATCATTTAATTTACTTTTGTTTTCATTTTAGATTTATAAACTGGTGAATTGTACTTTTTACTATCTTTTTTGTTTGTTTTCATGCCAGTGCTTTCGAGGTAGGGGTCTCTTATGGAAGACCCTGAGTTGAGCTAGGGTGAAAATCTATCTGTGGCGCAAAACCTCTTTTGTCAGCAGAGTGAGGGGCCCCCAATGTGGCATCCAAAAAATAGCTGAAAACATTTCTGTCCATACACAGTGTGTATGGACTCTGCCTATTCCTCCTCTCTGTGCATTCTTAATCAGAGAGGGGAAGATGATAAAGGTTACAAATTAAAATGAACTAAATCTGTTCATATTGAATTATTCTCAGTTCACCAGTGTTTTCTGCCTTACTCTCCCGAGTAAGGCAGAAGAAGATCTTCTGAAGATCTGCAGCCTCTCTGGTGTTCTGCTCTTGTTCTGTCTCCCATGGTCACCATTTCCCAGGCAAAGCAGCCTAACTCTTCTACCAGGCTCTCCTTTGGTTTGACCATCCTGACAGGCAGTCCTCTGCTCCTCATACCAGTCTTCGCCTGCTCCGCCATCTTGTACAGCCGTGTACAGGACGTGTCTCGCCGTCGTAAAATACTCTTAATTTGGTGTGGGACAGATTCTTGAAGTGGATATTTTTCTCCTTTAACACTCTCTTAGGCTCAGAATATCCTTTCTGCTTTCCTAGAACTGCTGGGGGGGGTAATCTCGATCGAAGTATATTGGTCTCTTGTCCGAAGCCAGCTCTTTTCCCCTCGGCCCCTTCACAAAATCGCTTCTTTCATTGGGTAGTGGAGGTATCTGGCTATTATTGACCATGGTTTGTCTACCAGGCCCCTAGGTGGTCTCAGGATGAGTGATCAGAGTGCTCTCTCCATGTGGAGCTCAGTGGTGGTGGTGGTGGTGGGGGGTTGAGTGTGTCCCATAGTAACTTTTCCACTAATTTTATCATAGACAACCACTCTGCTCCTTGTGGGACAATATATATCTTCAGATATTCCCTTCTAGATCTACCCTCTTGGTCCAGCAGCTTGTATCTTGTTGATTTATCACTTTTATAATCCTTTTTTATCATCTGCTTCACATGTTGAATACGGTCTTCCATCATTTCAAGTCATGTCTCCGCCTCTGTTAGCTTTTGATATAAAATTTCACGCTTTCTCCTAGCATGATTTAAAACACCCCTGTATAGGGAAGGGGTGGCTTGTTTTATTAATTATCTGGCTGTTTACTGGCATCTTTCTTAGTTCCATCTCTTCTCATTTTTGCCCCCTTTTATTATATTGAATATACTCAAGAAACGTGATATTTGATGGCTTAATGGGGCTAAGTAAATGTGTTCTTAGAGGAGCTGTTTTTCTAGGCTACCATTTTAGGCTTTCTTAGCATGGCTAACATACTTCAATCATATCAGAGCACCATTTACCTGGTATATTTTCAAACAGGCCTTTATAGGACTCACCATATCAGATATTAATACATCGTTTTGTTTGTGTAGGGTAATATCCAAATGTTCCTCCTTACACAATCCTCTCTAACTTATTTTAGGTATATCAATATTTACTACCTTTTTCATTTTCTCAAATTATAGCCTGTGGATCTTCTTTTTTGGATTTATAAAAGATTGCCATTCTTGCTCCAGTACAAAGTACATTGCACGGAATTTAAGTCTATATGGTGAAAATTATACCGATCAAGTGTGATTGGCAAATTGATTGAGTTTTCAGCCAGAAAAAAAGTCTAAATAGTTTCCTCTTGGTAAGGATATTAGATGTTATCAATATATCACAATTTGTCCAGTGTCCCCTCCCTTGGATCTGCTTGACAAGAGTTAGATTATTGACTCTGTTTAACCCTCTCACTCCTTTTTTCTCAGGTTGACCACATCGGTGGATGCTGTGGTGGCCATCTGTGTCATCTTTGCCATGTCTTTCATCCCTGCCAGCTTTGTCCTCTACCTCATCCAGGAACGAGCTACCAAAGCCAAGCACCTCCAGTTTGTCAGTGGGGTCAGCCCCTTGGTCTACTGGGTGGCCAACTTCTTCTGGGACATGGTAGGTGGAGCAAGTGCTGTTCAAAGCGTAAATCAAAATGGCAATTCAGCAACAATGATAAAATCATCCTTCTCACTGATGTCATTGAATCTAGACTAAAAACTCCCTTTTTTTGAATTTGATACAAAGCTGCATCCTTACTTTGACAGTATGTAGACTGAAGGGACAACATTATCTTAGGAGCCATATGTATAGAAATAATGTCTGTTTATCTTCTGTAGTTACATGATTCAATTATTGATGCATGCTTCAGATTATATAATACAGCTGCTACCTTCATTCAAGGTCCACACAATGCCTCCAGAAAAATTGTCATCCCACCACTGACCTTGTTTTCATTTTATTATACATTATTCCTATTATTGTCGAATACCAATGAACCCTAACCCTAACCACTGATAGTACTCCATTCATACTTGGAGGACTTTAAACACGTCAAGGCATCTGTATCAATTTATCCCTTTTTCCCCTCAGAAATGTTTTGTCGGTTTTTGATATGATGGTGGCCTAGCTCAGGAGGTAGGGCAGTTGTCTAGTAATCGGACGATAGGTGGTTTTATTCCTAGTTCCTTCAAAAAGCATGTCAAATTCTCCTTGAATAAGACACTGAATCCCTAACTGCTCAAGCTCTGTTATGGAATAGTAACATGTCCAGGATGTTTCCCCTCCTTTTGCCCTGTGAAGGCTGGGAAGGCTCCAGCATGACTCTGTGGTGTGATTGCAGATACGTATTAGACAATGGATATGACAGTTGAAATCTGAAAACTAATCAGGCATTTTCTATGTCCTTTAAGGCAAAATTGGACCATGAACCTCAGTGGTTAAAGCACGTGCTTTGAGAACTGACATCCAGATGTTGGTCCGAACCCACCGCAAGGCATCAGGAAGGGCATGCTGCCTTAATCCCCCACACTACATCTAAGTCCGTGTCTACCCCCACAATATGGGGTCTAATCATCCATCCTCAATTGCTTATCCAAAGTTGGGTTGTTGGGAAACTGGAGCCTATGTCGGTGCTCATTGAGCGAAAGATGGGGAAATGACCGGGACAGGTCTCCAGTCTATCACAGGACAGAGCAGTTACAGGGACAGTGTCTTGCTCAAGGGCATTTCAACATTCTTCTCTGCAGGTGTAAGGATTGAACCTGCAACCTTCCGATTGCCTCAAATGATTTCAAGTTTGAAAGAAGAGGACTGAGAAGCTGGTCTGGGCCTTGCAGTTTCACGTCGAGCTCAGATAGATATCGCATAAAGTCAACCATGAAGGCTATATCACACAATCACTTGTTATCATTGAGTTCTGTGACAGATTTTCCCCTTTGTCTTCATGAATCGTTTGACCTCATCCCGTAACTCATAAAACCTCTTATGCATGTTCTTTGGCTCAGCATTGAACTTCACAATAGCAAACCAGATCATCATACTCTATTTCAAGTTCTATCTGCAGTTCCTTAGACTGGCGGCTGTTTTGCCCTCTGCTGTTGATAAAGTTTATGCATGACAGTACTGTTGACATCATGTTGTTCAACTGCAGGGACTGTGCACAGAGATTTTCTTGATGAATAATGCAATGGCATATGATTAAATAAGTCGGATCAAGACTGAGACAATTCATTTCTATGTTGATAAATGCAATCAACCCTTTTTGCGAGCCAACCACAGCTGGAGCTCCATCTGTCGTGAGGCCACTTAACTTTTCAAATGGTAGCTCAAGCTTGTTCCTCGCTGAAACAACAAAAAAAAAGTTGAATGGGTTCAACTGGATCAGAAGTTTATTCCGAAACTTTTCGTCACTTAAACAGGTGACATCTTCAGTCTGAGTTGAAAACAAAAATTCCCCCCCTTACAAACAGTTCATTGATACCACACAGCAATAGGCTGGGTTCATATGCAAGTTGGTTTATCAACTGCACATTCAGTGGCAATGAGCACCATTCACAAAGGATTGGCGAATATTTGTAATCACAGCATTGTAAGATGCCGACAGATGTACTCTTAGGCCACCACCCCTATTCAATGATAGCCGTTCCCTCTTTACATAATTGCCCTCTTTAACCGTCCCTTTCAAACCAGCGTTCCTCCCTATAAAGGATGTGAACATCATCATCTTGAATGAGTCTCCACTAGCCTGTAGATGGGTGTAGACCGCAGAGTCCTGGCCTGACGTGTTGGCTCTCCTATGCTGCGCCATTCTCTTAGTCAGCATCTGTTTGGTCTCCCCGATATACAAGTCACCGCAGTCCTCCTGGCATTCAACAGCTTACACTACGTTACTCTGTTTGTGCCGGGGGACCCGATCCTTGGGGTGGACCAACTTTTGCCGCAGTTGAACCAATTTACCTCTTTTTTCTGATTCCCTTGCCTGGATTATTGAGCATGCATCAAGATATCACCGATACAACTTTCTCAAACACGTCCTCACCTCTAGCAGTGCTATGCATTGTCTTGCACTTGAAATTCAGTGGTAATCCCACTAACAAGAATGGCCATTTAGGCGGTCCTGGGAAGGTCCATTATTTCCTCCTTCAGGGTTTTTTCAACATCTTGTGCAATGTCCGTAATTTGATCTGACACAGTTCTTCAAGATAAACTAACACTGAAACAATTGGACTTTGTCTGGAGCTAGTAACTCTGCAGTAGCAACGACAAACTCTTACAGATTATCCACCTGCACGAGGCCTCAGGGTTTTGGTGATTAGCTCACTCACCACATAACTTGCTACAGTTACATTGTCCTCCTCATAAGGTCTGGTGAAAGTGGCTTGTTGTGCATCCAAACCCTGCTGGAGAGCTCTGATTTAGTTGGTTGTATTTGACCTCACAAATCGTCAAATTTCAAAGGGTGTGTGCCGTAATGATGCTCCAGATTGGCCTTTTTCATCACTGCTATCGCATCCCCATATACCAGGCACGCAGGCCTGCCACCAAAGAATAATGGTTTGTCAACTCAAGTTAAGTCAATTTTATTTGTGTTGCCGAGTATCACAAAATTGACAATTTGCCTCAATAGACTTTAAATTAACACGACATCCTGTCCTTAGACCCTCACATCAAGTAAGGAAAAACTCCCGTAAAAACACATTTAACAAGGAGAAAAATAGGAAGAAACCTCAGGGAGAGAGACAGAGGAGGGATATTTCTCCCAAGATAGACAGCCGTGCAATGATGTGTACACAGAATAATACACAATTTACAGCATACAAAATGATTAGGATAACAAAATTATCATTGAATTACAAAAGGTAAAACAGTAATAATAATGATAACCTCCATCATACTTAAAGTACAAATCGATGAACATCTAAAATCCAAACACGCCAGATCAAGCCACCGGGCAAAGATTCATCATATGACTAATGTGGACATATGGACACATGGATGAGTATCCCTAAAATAGGTGGGAATAGGAGTAGACAGATCAGTCAAAGCATCATGTCCATTTTCCATTGTTCTTGGAAATCTTAACATTCTGCATCAACTTTTCTATTCTGTGCTGTAGCCACATTGAAGAGGGGGGTGAAATTTAATGTAGCCTAGGAATGTAGCAGCCTTTGCAAAACAACAACCAATCACAATTAAATTCAAGCTTTACATTTACATACAAAGCCCACTGCGACTTTCAGTTCT
>OMLC01046837.1:0-16143 GCA_900302585.1 Regalecus glesne | reverse complement strand
GACTCCCTGATGCCCATAGATTATATACAATATCCTAGAGAGAGAGAGAGAGAGAGAGAGAGAGAGAGAGAGAGAGAGAATGAGAGACCGACCAAGAGAGCAAGCAAGTGACAGACATGGCAGGAGAGTGAGAATGAGCATCCTCATCTCGTGGAATCTTATGTGTATAGCGCTTTTCTAGTCTCACAATCACTCAAAACTCACATTTATGTCAAACAAACCCACAACGCCTGACTTCAACGTGCGCTCTAGAAAGAAAGAAAGAAAGGATTCCCTTATCAGTCCCGCAAGGGGAAATTTGGATTTCTCTGCATTTTTGACCCAACCTATATTGTATAGGAGCAGTGAGCTGCCAACATATGGCGCTCGGGGAGCAGTTAGGGGTTAAGTGTCTTGCTCAAGGACACCTCGACATGCTGTATGCAGGACCGGGGTTTGAACCTGCAACCTTCCGATTGCCAGACGACCGCTCTACCCACTGAGCTATGCCACCCTAGCATTGAGCCACCATGACCTCATGCTGATTGGTCTGTCTTTGTGCTAAATGGACCTATCAGTTTTCTCCAAAGTTTGCCAGCTGACTGGGCCAGATGTCAGAGTCTGCTGGAAGCATGCCTTATGTGGATGAGTGAATGATCAATTCATTTCCCACGTCCGTGAAAAACACGCATTGGGATGCTCAAATGGACTCAGCTGAGTTCAGACTTAGACTGACGCAGTCAAGTTTCACTATGTTTATTTCCTTTTCATTGTTTTCATTTTTGCTCGTGAATCGTCAGAAGGGGGAACGGGCCACCGGTTTTTCTGGGAGATGTCTCTTATGATGTAAAAGCAACATCAGCTTATCCCTGAACAGAAAGGACCACTTGTGCCTTTTTCACGAGGTTCAGGTCAGTTAAATGAGATCTGAGTCTATTGTGGGGAAACAGGAACAGACATCAGAGTTTCTGTCCCTTCAGATAACAGACAGTTATCATAAATGGTGGTCTTGCTGTTGTTTAATCCATTTTATATATCACTTACCTCCTGGGAACAGTGGCTTGAGTCCCCACATGAGAGGAGGACCACCATGAGACCTCAAAGCCAGGAAAACCGATGTGCATATGGCACCATCTGCTGGACAGGCTTCAGACAGCGGGAGAACGAAAAACACAGACATGAAAGAGAGAAGAGAAAGTAATGTAAACCCAGCATCTCTCCTTTACACACCAATACCATCTCAGGCTTCCCTCTCCTGCTTTGTCTCCAAACCATCCAACCTGAGCTGTCCCTCTAATGAACTCGTTCCTCATCTTGTCCTTCTTCATCCTTCCCAAAGTAAATCTTAGCATATTCAACTCTGCCACTTTCAGCCTCGCCTCCACACGCATTTAGCAAACACTTTTATCTCAAGTCCCCAAAATCAGCAGCAGGAGATGTGGAGGATGCTTTTAGTGAGATAGACAAGATAATGTGTCTCTACCTCACTAGGTTGATGTCCTGTGCCACAGGTGAATAGAGTTTCTCCTGTCTCCATCATTTGAAAACCTGCATCCGATCCACAACAACAGAGAAACAACTTAACATCCTCCTTTTCCTACACATCTCTAAAACCCTGACTGATGACTTGGACATCAACGGTGTTGAGTAGATTTTGGGTTGGGAATGATGGGCACACTCAGTAGAGAGGGCTGTTTTTAGGTATCATGATTAGTCCCCATGTTGTGGGGATGGACATGGACTTAGTGGACTGGGGATTAAGGCTGGGATGCTCTTCCTGACGCCTGGCTCTAACCTGCTGTGTCTGGCTCATCTCTACCACAGAGTTGCAGTCCTGTGGAAAACAACAGGGGACGTTTAGGGTTCTTTTAGTGCAATCTTTGGGCAAAATGTGTCCACAGACATGCTGCCAAGCATTGGATAATTATTAAACGTGTTATGCTTTGCAGAATACTGAAGCTAGTCATGTTCCCTTTTAACAAAATGTTATTTTTCATGTTGAAATGTTAAACTGAATGTTATAATTACCTCTACTTACATTAAATTACATTACAGGCATTTAGCAGACGCTCTTATCCAGAGCGACATACAAGTGCATAGGGTCAAGATACTCACGATAATGACCAAACTGTTCTACTTCCGCGGTTTTATACTTACTTTCTGAGAATTAATGTGTAATTTTTTTATGTATAATACATTATCAGATTGTGCTGAGGAGACTTGCATAGTGTCACATGTCTATGGGGGGATAAACCTGGCTCTGCTGCCGTGCTGATTCTTTTAGCAGCCACATTGGATGTAAAGACCCTATTTCAAAAGGACATAGGTTTCGATTTCTTTCAACTCGAATTAAAAACAATATATCGACCGGTTACAGAGGAACAGTTCTCAGGATGGAAAACATAAGGGTCTGTGTTAAGACGTGTCGGTAGTCTGGGACGTTCCTTTTGAGTCAACTATAAGCGGTTAAAAGCGGACCACTGCCCCTAAGAAGACATATAAAAGCTGTCACCATTTCGACCTGGAGGAACCCTGAAGGACAGACGGGATGGGTTTCTTACCGTATTTTAGCTGCACCAAAACGACAGGCCGGGTTGGGAACGACGGAAGTAAGAGGGCTCCCTGGCCTAAAACGTCATCAAAAGGCGCCCCCCAACTCGAAAACTCATACTGTGTTGAAATTATCACGATCACTTCAGCCATCCCAGACCCGAGCCACCGTGTTTTCAGCTCAAAGTACATAAAAAGGCTTGGTACCTCGAACTATCCGCAGTAAATAGCTTAGTTAAAATGTTCCATTTAGCACAGTCGTATGGAGGGGGATGTAGAATTTCCCGCTCTAGCGGTTTCCGTCCTACCCGGGAAGTCTCCATTCAATTTCTATATCAGATTCAAGATTCAATAACTTTATTGTCATTGTGCAGGTACATTGACGTTACAGATTATATTAGCTACCTTTTCAAAAACCATTGCCAATCCTCACCAACCTAGTTACTGGAAACGTAGCCTGATTGGGATAGGTAGAAAACTATGATTATTTATCTACCTGTCTCTCTATAGATAGACAGATGGATATTACAAAAGTATTTGGGCTCTAGCTGCAAAGATCCAGAATAAATGAAGTTCAGCTCAGATCATATCCAAATGAAATTGTGCGGTTCTATTCCAGTGATATCGTCACCTCACCATTTCAATGTGATTAAAATGAGCCTATAACATAATGAGAGAGCTCCGTTTTACGTGTCACGACTAGTCCCCACTTTCTACGACGATATGGAGCTGAATGGAAGGAACATAACAGTGATGCTGTGGTATGAACTCGGCCACCAGGGGACGACAGCATCACGCATGCATGCATCAAGACACAGCATCACTTTTCTTTTGTTGAACTTTTAAAAGTTTGACGTAAACGGCAACTTCATGTTGCAAGCTCAACAAAGCCACCCTCAGCCTTGCAGAATGGCCCCGGGTTAGAAAGAGTTAACCAGGGAACGGGCTCTCCTCCCGTCATGCCTGAAGCAGGTTTATAACTCGTTGTGCCCACTACCTGCCAGCACCGCTGCCACTGCCTTTCATGTGACGAGCCAGATGTGCCAGGTTTCCACACCTTCTTTACTTTCCCGAGGATAAGATGCTGGAAACTCGTCAGCGTGGTCAACCATCCCTATAATAAAAGAACATCATCTTATGGGGAGTTAACCTGTAAGCCCCGGGTTAATCTTCTCTCAAGGAACCCTGCATACTCCGGAGGCGTCAAAGTTGTGTAGCTCAGCAGAAACAATGGAGCTGCTGTGAGGAGTCTTTTTTCTCTCTCTCTCTCTCTCTCTGATCGGGAGGTGAAACAACACTTATCTGCAGGATGGAGATTTCCGTCTTGTTCAAGAAACTGTGGTGCGTCCGAAAGCAGCTCATTCTCCTACTGACGCCTCTGGTGCTCCTGCCTTTGCTGTTCACTCTGCCGGAGAAGGTAAGTGCGTCGCTGTGTGGGCTTGATGAGGTTGAGACGTGCCTGTCGTCCGACACTGACGCGGGCTTGTGAAGGGGCTGCTAACTTATGAACCCGTCCAACTTCCATGCATAGGATCACGTTGAACGTCACTGCATACAGTCAAGCACCACACATGCACACAGATGCTTAAAATGAGAACACGGTGACACACTCGCTGTGCTGTTGCCACTTTGCACTTTATCACTTCTATGGAGACTCACACGCCTTTATGGTCAATCACGGAGAGAGGGGAATCAATCCATCTGGATACAATGGTTTCATTCCCCTTTTCTATGATTTCCTGACCTGGAATATTAAGCATGCGTAAAGACATATAATGTCACTGTAGGCTATACTTATTCTTTGCCGATTAAAAAAATATGAGAATATTTCTTATCGCTTCTCTGTCATCTCACTCTCTGGATGCAGCGTTTGAGGCTGACCCAATTGGGATGTCATTGTGCTTGTGCAATTGGCAATAAAGTTCTCAGATCTTGAACAAAGCATGTGCTGCTGCTAATCGGAACATAATGGACCAAATGAGACGTGTTAATATGAGATGCTTCCAGAATAAAAGGCCACCCTGGACTGGGAGGGATACCACCAGCCAGTGTCAGCAACTTCACCCCTAGAGTACAGTGGCTGTAACCTGGAGATCAGGCAGACGGTGACACAATAAGGGCAAAGGGACACAATGGCTCTATCACTACTCATGAATCTATCTCTGAACATCCATCCATCCATCTATTGATTTATTCCAATTATTTGGCACAGAGGAAGTAGTAAGAGCACAGAAGATAAGCATGGGATGGATGGTCCAGGAGAGGTACGACATCTCATAGGGCTTACCATAGAACCTCCCCTCTAGGATTTACATGACATCCTGATAAGACTGTGGATGTTTGCATACTTAACACAATGAAACCAAGAAGAAAGCAGAAAAAAGTGAATGCTAGTAATAATAATAATAATAATAATAATAATGACAAACGTATGTTCATAGAGTTTGAATACATCAACATGAGCTGATTTACATTGGATACCTGAATGTTAAAGAGACCTCACCACCTGCAGTATGTATGGAGAAACAGATGTCTGAGCCTGACACCGTCTCAGATCCTCCACTACCAGGAAACGACGTATCCTCACTGACTCCTTCCTGAGTGCTACGGTAACCGAGTCCCTCAGTTCCCTCTCCTCCCAATCCTCCCAGGAAGTAGTGCTACATGTTTTATTTCACAGTTGAGAATTGTGAGAACAGACATGACAGGGGAGCACATTGTCAGCTTTTCACATCTTTATCCAACTAAATCCTCCACTTGACGGATCGATCAGTTGATTTATTAAACACGCCATGTCTTTAGTGTAGCCACATCAGCTATCAGCGTGGAACATATTTTCAGAAAAGCATTGATTTATGTATAGCTCGTACTCGGTTTGTTGCTGTAATGTATGCCATGAAGCTATCTAATGAAGGCTTACATCAGCCCTGAAAAAGGTGATCAAACCATCCATCCATCCGTCCGTCCATCCAGCCTCCATTGTCAACCATATATCTGAAGTTGGGTTGTGGAGTCATGCCGGAGCCTATCCCGCCACTAATCGGCTGAAAGAGGGAGAAACACCAAGGATAGGTCCCCATTCTATCTCAGGGCTTGAGCAGTTGTAGTCTGCAAATACAAATATGGGTCGACTGCATGTAGATGCATTGACTCTCTACTAAAAATGGAATTTACACAAGGAAAATGTAGGTTTGAATCTGTCATCATCATCATACAGCAGAGTGTCAGACTCCAGGGCCTGTTGGAGTCGGAGGCCTCATCGGGTTTAAACCCAGCTTGTCCATCAGGACTGTGTGTTGATGCAGAATCATGATGCCACCATCATCAGCTCACAGCTAAAGATATCTGAACATGTGGTGAGCTCTGGGTAAGAGCTCGAGCTGGGTTGAATTGTTAGTCACTTTACGGTTGGACTGGACAAAAAAAAAGAGAGAGAAAGAGATCACAGATACAAGCGGCTGAAATGGGTTTTCTCAGGAGGGTGACTGGCGTCTCTCTTAGAGACAGGGTGAGAAGTTCAGTCATCCGTGAGGGACTCGGAGTAGAGCCGCTGCATATTTATGTAGAACTTGCCTTTCAAGACACGTCCAGCTAGGAGGAGGCCACGGGGCAGACTGAGGACCAGGCGGAGGGATTATATCTCCACACTGGACTGGGACCACCTCAGGACCCCCAGTCAGAGCTGGTGGGTGTGGCCAGGGACGTTTGGGGTCCCCTGCTGGAACTGATACCTCCACAACCTGGCTTCAGATGACTGGTTGATGATGGTTGGATGGATGGTTGGACGGTTAGATAGCGTTGGTATTGTAGGATTCTATTGATTATAACTCGTTCTTTGGAGGGTGTCGGGCCTGACAACTTTTACACAGCACAGCTTTTTGCTTGGTGAGACTTGCAGCTGACTCATCTTCGTCTGTTGTAAAAATGCATTTCTCAAATTATTCTACGGATGCTCACAGAGGCGTCGCCAGAGATTTGACTGATAAAACCTCATTCTAACGATCTGTCGTCCATGGGAAATGATCAACTTTCTACACCAGTTGATAGAGATGATGACAGGAACTGGGGCGACAGCAGCTCAGGAGGTGGAGCCGGTCGTCTGCCGACAGGTGGGTCACTGGTCTGACCTTCAGCTCCTTCTTGCAAAAAAGATGCCCTTGAGCACAGCACCAAACCCCTCAGGGCTCTCGATGAGCCGGTTGCTGCGATGCATGGCTGACCCCGCCTTCGGTGTGCGAGTGTGGGGCAAAGTGCCTCAAGTGGCCATTGCAGCTAGAAAAGCTGAATTGAAAGAATAGACGGCTAGATCAACTGGTTTTGGCAAACTAACAAGGGAATCTTTAACTCTGAGTCACGTGTCTGAAAGGTCGCGATCGATTCCAATCCCTGGTCGAAACGCACACGTGACAGAGCATGTCCATGTTGGTTGTCTTTCAGGAGGGAAAATGTCTGTATGTGGTGCTGCTGATGGCCACGTTCTGGTGCACCGAGGCTCTTCCCCTGGCCGTCACCGCATTGCTTCCAGTGTGCCTCTTTCCGACAATGGGAATCCTTCCATCCAAAAAAGTGTGCCCGCAGTACTTCCTCGACACCAATTTCCTTTTCTTCAGTGGCCTTGTGATGGCTTCGGCCATTGAGGAATGGGGCCTGCATCGCAGAATAGCCCTGAGGGTCCTGAAGATTGTCGGGGTAAAGCCTGCTTGGTGAGACACCATGAATCTTGCAGCCATACTGCCGGGACATGACACAAGTCGAAGTGTTAAAAAACTCACCTCTTATTTGGAGATACACATTTTTCTGATGAGCAACTATAACGTTTTGTGCATTGAAAAGCGTCACTTTATCCATGTCTGCCATGTCTCCAGGCTTATATTGGGGATGATGCTTACCACGTCCTTCCTGTCCATGTGGCTTAGCAACACCGCCACCACAGCGATGATGCTTCCCATTGCTAACGCCATCCTAGAGAGTCTGTTTGGGGACCTGGAGACCCTGAAAATCAAAAGCAAATCCACTGAGGAGTCTGACAATGAAATAATAAACGGTACAGCCCTATTGTTCTTCCTTTGGGACTAATAACCAGTACCAAGATGGGGTTACCCCAAGACTAGCCGTCTTAGGGTAACCCTAAGACTGCTAGTCTTAGGGTAATGCTCACCCTCACTGACACGTACGGGGGTCTGAACCCTTATCGCTAACTCCAGTTTTCCTTTTGCTTAACTGAAGGAAAATGATGTTCCTACCATGGAAGAGGCCGTCTTCCCCTTCGTGCAAACTCACAGGCACAGACATGAATGAGTCAAATGTGCAAAGGGCATGAGTTTGTTGCTATTTCATTTGGGGGAAAAGTCTTCGGGTCATATTTGTGGAGATATCTATGACACTGAAATCTGTTGTATTGCTTTGACCTCATCCACATGAGTCTTTAATATGTAACCTGGGAGATGGACTTTGTACCTGCCCCAGGTTAAATAAATAAATAAATTGATTGACAGATTGAAGGGGTGGCATAGCTCAGTGGGTAGAGCGGTCATCTGGCAATCAGAAGGTTGCAGGATCGATCCCCGGTCCTGCATACAGCGTGCCGAGGTGTCCTTGAGCAAGACACTGAACCCATAACTGCTCCCCGAGCGCCATATGTTGGCAGCTCACTGCTCCTATACAATAGGTTGGGTCGAAAATGCAGAGAATTCCAAATTTCCCCTTGTGGGACTGATAAGGGAATCATTATTATTATTATGAAATTAAAATTCTGCCAAAATCCTCTCTTTGGGGAGCCAAATCTGATGAGTGGACTCTTGGTTACATACTGTACATACTTCCCTGTTGTTCTGCAAGCTCCTAGTCTGCACAGAAACCTGACATGGCCTCTTTGCTTTGGTTCCTCACCAGGTCAGTCAAACATAAAGCTGCGGTCAATGCATTCACTGCCCTCAGAAAAACAAATATTGTCAATGGACGGGTAAGAAATACAAGAATAAATGCATTAAGAAAATAGAGACCCACTCACACATGAATTCATATCTACACCAAGGGTTCTACACAATTAGTGTTAGCTTAGCACTAAAGCTAACAAAGGTGGGCTATCATTTGGTTCACTGGCTAATGATGGTGGGTTAGCAAGCTAACTTTGATGGGGTTTCTGTTACTGAGAAATGATCTTCAAAACTTCCAAAGGATGGAGGGAGTGGATCAGATCAACAGCAAAATGACGGACGAGATTCAATCGGAGGCAGAATATCAAATGCAGATATGGAAAGGATTCCTGATCTGCATCCCATACTCTGCCAGTATCGGAGGGACGGCAACCCTGACCGGCACCACGCCCAACCTCGTTCTCATCGGACAGCTTAAAAGGTACTGGTTGACTTTCATTCTAAATATTAACCTGCTCCATGTTTTCTATCATTCTTCTTTTTTTTTTTTGTTTTGACAACAGCCCTTTTTGTTTTTCAGCTACTTTCCAGATTGTGATGTTCTTAATTTCGGCTCTTGGTTTGCATTCGCCTTCCCCCTCATGGCTCTCTTTCTGTTCCTGGGATGGATATGGATTGCATTTTTCTATGGCGGACTGAACACTCGGTATGTCAAGTGTCTAGTTGTGTAACTTTACGGAGATTTAGGGAACTCATTGGTCACATATCCCACAATAGACCTGAATAAACTCATAGCATGTATGAGATAAATCCACTGATATTCATTGCATGGGTGCAGTTAAGGGGAAGGATGAGGGGTCTGACAAAGGGGAGAGGGGGTTGGAGGTGGTGGTTTGACGTACCTCAAAAGAGGAATGGTCCGAGTCAGAGTAGTAGCCATAGTCGATCAAAGGCCAGCTTGCATGAGGTCTGCTGCACTTAGAATAAGGTTAAGTTTATTTATATTAACCAAAATCACTGAAGGGCCTCAAAATCAGGACAACGTAGAATGATTTACAAAAATGTGTGAACATGTGAAGCATGTGAATGAGAGTAGAAGAGTGGGGGAGATGGAATGGGGTCGAGTGGACAGGTAGTAGAGTGGCTGGAGAGGAAGAGATTAGATATGTCAGCATCAGACAGAGAAGAGAAAGAGTGTAGTGTGCTGTGCCAGAGGTCTGTGTGTGCCTTAGGGATGACCTATACTGAAAGCACATGGTGTGTTTGAAGGAACATGCCAGAAGATAATGTATACTTAGCTGAGATCCAATGTCCTTCGGGTCTCTTTACTTGGTGGACTCACACAGGTAGACTCGCAGGTCCTGTGATTGAATCTTTACACCCCGAGGACTGCTGCATCCATCACTTCACTATAATGGAGTCTAGATATACTATTCTTGATAGGTATCACCTGATACCACCTATCTTATCAAATGGCTGGGATTACCCTTGTCACCTACTGTGAAACTAATCAAAACAATGTGAGAACAATCGCATGACCTGGTGCTAAATGGTCCCACAACAACAGCAAGATGTTATCTAACCCATAGCAACCAAACAACAGGCTACTGCTAAACAAGGAACAAGTTGGGGATACTTACATATTCTGGTCTACTCTTAGACTGACGGGATGCTTTGTCTGAAAGGTGGAAAAAAAGTGGGCTTGGTGATTTCTCTAATGTGAAATCCAAAACACAGAGATTGATCAAAAGTAACAAAGATTTGTGGCTGGAACTTTGAAAGATCACATAATTGTTAAAGGATACCATTTATTGGCCATAGAGATAACTTTTTCCATCAGGACTAATTACAAGGATTTCAGATTTTTCTTCCAGAATTAAGTAGTAAAAGTTATACGACATCTCATTTTTCACTACAGACATGCATGCCTCTAAATGTATGATATGATTCTGAGAGTGATTTTCCGATTTAACTGCTACATACTCAGCAGCTGAGTATGATTAGCATAGAAGTTGAACTCTATGCTGTAACTGCACAATTTAGCCAAGAGGAGAGATGGAAAGAGCAAATAGCAAATGACCAAGAACTGAGCCCTGGGGTACAACCAAGTGTGAGCCCAAGGGCAGGAAAAGGAGGCAGATAAACTACATTCTCAATTTATTGACCTGGACTATCAGAGTTGATGTGCGTCATTCATTGTAAAGTACATTGAGTAGTAGGTAGACTAGAAAAGTGCTATCGAGTCTTTCCTAGTGTCAGACCTGCTGTAACCATTTGTAGTCCTAAACAGCAGTCCTAAACAGAACAGTGGCACCTTTTCCAGTGGGACGGAAGGAGGCCACTTCTCAGCAGGTCAAGCTGTAAGGTCCTAGAAGTAAGGCTAGTTATCTATTACAAAACTCTGCTCTTTATGAAACCACACCAGCCAACACTGCAGAAAACTAGCAATATCATCTCATGGGTAAAGGACCGGATTAAAATAATTGATGTTGAATCATCTTCCCATTTAGGTTACAAGTCTTGGGTACGTTTTTCTTTGTGACCTCAGATTGTCTCAACTTAACAACAATGGTGTCAACATTAATAGCAGTTTTGCCAAAACAACCGTGTGTGTCATGTGCTTCAGTACCCTGCTTCTGCCAACATAATGCCAGGACCCAGATATTTACCTCAATGTCAGTAGCTCTGGCCCATGGTAAACCAGAAACATGGCTGGTGATGCTAATGTTACACAGTGGGTAATAGTAGTTATAATAATAGTAATAATAGCCTATTATTAGAATTTGTTTTTTAGCATGTCTTGAACACAGCATAATCTACAAAAACAAATAAATGTTTTTAAAGGTGAGATGTTGCTTAGTAGGCTCTCATTATATATATATATATATGTGTGTGTGTGTATATATATACGTGTGTGTGTGTGTGTGTGTGTGTGTGTACATATATATACGTGTGTGTGTGTGTGTGTGTGTGTGTGTACATATATATACTGGTCTGGTTTCACTGATCCCAGTGCTTATATTATATGGTTTTTTTTCAGTTTGTGCATCAAGAAACAGGACTCGAGAGCAGAAGCAGAAGTAAGAGCCAGGGTCATCATCGATGAAGACTATGAAAAATTAGGGCCCATAAAGTGAGGACTCGTGTATGTCTAGCAAACCCATGCCAGTGATTGTAAACCTGTACATTCCTGTCACATAGCTGTCCACTGACGTTCTTTTGATACACCCCCTTTTCAGTTTTGCAGAAGGTGCCATCTCTTTCTTTTTTGTACTGTTTGCCATACTCCTGTTCACCAGAGATCCCAAGTTCATTACCGGCTGGTCTGTCTTATTTGACAAAGGGTAAGATGACATTTTACATCTTGATTTAATTGTTTACAGTGGACACTGATAATGTTTGAAATATAGAAAATGCTATTGAAAGTTCACCCCTATATTGAATTATCGAAGGGGAAAAAAAAGAGAATCGCTTGATAGTTCTGGATGCAAACAGCATCTAATAGACCAACGTTTCAGTCCAAGTCCTTCATCTAGAGCTAATATATACAGCATAGAGACATGGTTTAGATAGGCTATATGTCTGTCTGAATGAGCCACAGCAGCTCAGCAGCAGAGCGTGGCCTTCAGGAGCCAGGGTGCTGCGGGTTCAACCCCACCGCGGGGTCGAAGCTTCCAGGAAACTGAGCTGAGAAGAAAAGAAGCGGGAAATGTCCACAAAGCTAGCGTTAGCAGAGGACAGCTCAGAGATGGAGCTCTGCATCAGCTCCGGGTGTCAGATGATGGCCTATATTACCTATTGAGACGATGCGTCTGTGCTCTCTGTGCATGATTTACATGTAGGCTGAAACATTGGTCTATCAAATACCCCTGCACCCATTGGTGCACCTTACGATTCGATTCCTTCTTTTTCATTCGTAGCTGTTTCTCAGAATCTGCTGCTTGTGCGAGACGTGTGTTTCACCTTTTTTTCTCCTCCCTCTGCACCGGGTCACCTGTGTTGGTCTGGTTCTTTAGGTATGTCTCCGATGCAGTCACAGGCGTGGTCATCGTCTCCATACTCTTCTTCTTCCCTTCACAAAGACCGTCTCTCAGCTGGTGGTTGAATCCACACGGTCAGTAGGTGCCGACGCTTTCCTCCTAGAGAGGGACATCCACCACAGACAGTTTTGTCCACTTGGTATTGATCAGCCAATCAAATGCAGGGATTTCGATGTTCCATTTCAACTAAACGGACCACAACGTCCACGTTATCTGATTTGCCCCATGCTACTTTGAAAAAAGACTAAATGAGTCACTACGCCGTGACTTGCTCTGACAGCCAATCTCCGCTCCAGACTGTGTGAATCCTATCTCGTCAGACGTTCATCGTGGCTTCCAGAGAATCTGGAAATACAAACGGCATTTAGTCGGTGACTGTTGAGCAGGATTTGCATTGCAGCCATTGAAAAGTATCGCAATTAAGATGACGAGGAATGTTAATGAGCTAGATTAGAGAGTCTCCATAATTCCCCATTAGGAGTTGAGACTGTGGTCCCTGTGTTTCTGTGATTATGTTAATCTCTTCAAACTATGTTACTACATTTTTGCCTGTGGTTGTGGTTGTGGAGATGTGTGTGTGTGTGTGTGTGTGTGCGTGTGTGTGTTTGTGTGTGTGTGTGTGTGTTGTGTGTGTGCGTGTGTGCGTGTGTGCTATGTTCAGCTGATCAAACAAACCATTGGACTCAATGACAGTGAGAGAGAAACAACAAATAGCTGCTCTCGGTTCCCCCTGCTAGAAAGTGAGCCGTGTCAACACATCTGAGGCCTCCCAGCAGCCGCGTTTTACGGAACACTTGGAGGCTGTGGGTGCTCTGAAAGAGAGTCTCACAGTCCATAGCAGTAAACCACATATTGGATTTTTAACCTCTCGGCTTCGGACCAGCCGAGAAGAGCGACAGAGGAGTGGTGACCTGCTGTAACTGTAGCCAGTGTGATTCATGACAGGCGGACTTGACAGAGAGAAGTAGACTCTCTTATGTGAATTAGCAGATGGGTCCTGAAGACATTAAGTGCCTAATAGTCTATAAGGAGCTATAGGGGCCGCGGTAGCTCGTGATAGGATGTGCACTTTGGTAACAGAACAGCCAGATGTTGAAGGTTCAAACCCATTGCAGGACATCAGGAAGGGCATCCGGCCTTCATGCCCCGAAACTCCATGGAAGTCCATGTCCACCCCACAACATGGGGACTAACCACATGGTCTAAAATAATCTAGCTAGCCATCTGATCATCCCTCCATCGGTCTGGGCCTCTATAGAAAACATGATGTGTCATCGTTCTTTGCACATGTAGTTAAGGATGTGCTATACATGTTCTCTGACCAGCAGTTGTACATTTATGGTTAATTCATTAATGGCCAGTGACCCAAGTTGTTCATATCTGTCTTCTCCTCAGCCTCAAACGCTCCTTACGTTCCTCTCCTCTCATGGAAGAAAGCCCAGGAATGTGTCCCATGGAACATCATCCTGCTGCTCGGCGGGGGGTTTGCCATGGCCAAAGGCTGTGAGGTGAAACCGCTCACACTCATTCAGCTCTAAATGCTCTAAATCACTTCAGTGAGATTCCTGGTTCACATTGTAGCAGCTGTCAAGTCTTGTATTTAGTGTTGCACTGACATGTTTCATAATGCATTGTCGGTCTCTTCTCTTCTCCGGCTCGCCGTGTGACCTTTGACGTGCTCTCGCGGTGTGCAACAGGAGTCTGGCTTGGCCTCTTGGATTGGAGGCCACCTCCAGCCTTTGGCCCTGGTCCCACCTGCTGCAGCTGCGATCCTGATTACAGCTTTTGTTGCCTGTTTCACAGAATTTGCGAGCAACACTGCCACAATTATCATATTTCTGCCCGTCATAGCTGAGCTGGTAAGACCATGGCACGAGTTATCCAACACAGCAGGGCCAGCAAGCCTCTACCTGTTACTGTTCTGTGTCTGATCCTACAGTATGATAGCAACCGTGAATATGACCGTGGATCTACCTGTTCATATACACCAACACAGGTTCATTTGGGGGAAAATGCATCGTTTCCTCTCCTTTTTGGCCTTCCGTCCACACACCCAGTGTTCTCTTCATAAGAATCGATGATAGATAAGATGTAGTTTGAAACTAAAGCCAAATCATTATGTGGATTGACAGGAACATACCGGATCAGTCGAGTCCCCCATACAGGATCGGTCAAGGCTGGGTTAACAGTGACCATCTTTGCTGCTGTAGTCTCATGAGGTGTCTGTGGACGTTGCAGAATGAACTGTGATGACCCCTGACAAACATTGAAAAAGATGAGAAAAAAAAAACAAGTTTCAAACATCACTAATATTTAAAGAACGCAAATTATTGCTGAAAGCTGGCAGACGGTTCAGCGGGTAGAGAGCCCGCCTGGACTCAGGCGTCGTGGGTTCGAATCCCGCCCCGTGGCTCGGTAGATGTGAGGCATTCGTCGTGAAGCGCTTTGAGCGGTCGCTAGGCTAGAGAAGCGCTATATAAGAACACATTCACCATTTGACATGTTTGGTAGTTGACTTTGGTTAAAGTCTTCAGTCGGGTCACAAGGTTCAAACCAGCACATCATGTGATGGGTTTACTATCGACGAATCAATCAATCACATTCCGGCTCTCAAAGGAGGGACACTGGCTGCATGACATGGCGTTCTCATTTGACAAACCACATTCATTTGCTATGTTATTGCGTGTTTTTAATTTAACCGCATGTTCTGATGACAGGACAGGAACCAAATGTGTTCACGAGATTAATGAATCATGTGTAATGTGTAATGTGTACGGCCATGTGTAACGTTGTGTCCTTTAACTTCGGGATCTGACCCTGAGTTAGTGGTGCATCATCTGCATACACTTTGACAACACAAGCAGAGTGTCGCCGGTGATGAAATCCGACCGTATGTCGGGGGACATGGTCTGACTGGCAGACAGTCGGGACCACTCAATCTGCAAACACCCTAAAGCCCAGTAAACAGTTCCCTATACATCCAGACATACATTGTGTGGTCCCCAAGCCTGTCAAATCATTAGCGGCCTTGTTAAGCCGGGTAATGTTTGTGGTTCTGTTGGACATTAACCGCCACGGACATCACTCATTATCCAAGGTGACACCTTACGTCGTAGGATATTGTTGCATATTCTGCAAATTCGCTGAAGATAAGTTAAGACCTGCCACTCACTAAGGGATTCGCAGGCTGTTCTTTTCAAGGTCACACCTAAACGCATATTTACATAGGACATGAATAAGTCATATTTACAGTCGTGTGCGAGACCAGTCCGGACACTGTCAGATACGACAGGAGGTCCTATTAGAAATCTCCAATGGATGTGTGTCTGTCTTTTCAGGCCATGCATATTTCGGTGAACCCTCTCTATTTCATGATACCAGCAACAATAGGATGCTCGTATGCCTTCATGCTACCAGTATCCACCCCTCCCAACTCCATCGCATTCGCTTCAGGACATCTTATGGCCAAAGACATGGTAAGGACCCTCCACGGACAAAGGCAATGCTCCACATCTTTAGCATGTTTAGTGCTTCTATAACTACTTGTGTAGAAGTTAATGCAGTTATCAGTACGACCTGACTATAGTGCATGTTTCTTTACACTCGCATTGATGATGCACATAAGTACATCCCAGTCTGCTGTACTTCTACTGTAGAGGACACACATAACAATATTCATTTGCATGCAGATGACTATA
>OMLC01046836.1:0-10123 GCA_900302585.1 Regalecus glesne | reverse complement strand
GGTGACAGGGGGTGGCATGGCTCAGTGGGTAGAGTGGTCGCCTGGCGATCGGAAGGTTGCAGGTTTGATCCCCTGTCCTGCAGAGAACCGTGTGGAGGTGTCCTTGAGCAAGACACTGTTCCCCTAACTGCTCTGCCCTGTGATAGACAAGTGACCTATACAGGGTGTACCCCGCCTCTCGCCCAATGAGAACGGAGATAGGCTCCAGTTCCCCCGCGACCCGATTTCGGATAAGCGGCTGAAAATGGATGGCTGGATGGATGGATGGATAATGGTGACAATAGTAGGAATAAATATAAAAGTATAAAAGTGGCAAGATTTTTGTTCATTTTAGATCTGAAATTGTTTGAAGTTCATCGTCTTTTCATGTTTAATATGGTAAAGCTCTGCAGCCCTGGCCTGTTAAACATTGTAAGAATCAAGGCAGGAGTTAAAGAGGCATAGCCTTCCATGTAATGGTTTCCTCATGCTATCATGTTTGCCTTGTAGCTTACATAAATGCCTGCTGTTAAGCTTCATCAGACATTTTACTTACAAGGTTGCTCAAGGAAGGAATGGGTTTATCCCACTTCCATATGAAGCCTTCTGCTGCCAGACATTCAAACGGAATGTTAGACATGTTTAAGAAAACTCAAATTTTTGTTTTGGTTATATGGAGTTATGTGGTTGCAGTTATTAGATCATCTTTATTTAACAAGCTGAGGGCCGTGGTAGCTCAGCGGTGGACCGTGTTCTTCAGGAACTGATGGACCAGAGGTAGTGGGTTCGAACCCTCTGGTTTGTCAGGAAGGAATCCCCCCAAGCTCCATCTATGTCTGTGTTCACCCCCACAACGTGGGGAGTAACCGTGACATGTAAAACAGACCTCTCTCTTTATTCAACAAGCGGAATTAGAGAGAAATACAAACTTAAGATAGGATTTATATTTCTCTGACATTGGGGACACTACCATCTTCTCAGCCTCTTTTATTCCCCAAGGAGAAGAAATTGCTCATCTGAGATGAGTGCTGTATAGAGATAAGTCAGTTCATTATTCATATTAACAACTGGAAGGAACACAGGAAGCTGAATCGGCTCATCTGGGCACATTTAGTGAGAGAAATGCTTCATACCTCCTCTAAGAGACGTCTTTAGTCTCAACTGACTGCAGGTATACACTTAACCTTATGAACTGCACTGTTGCATAACTGCCAAAACCAATTATTGGGCTTACATGCAAATTGGTATGACCATTACCTAGAGTTTTGTCATTAGTTTCAAACTTCACGCAGCTGCACTGTCTATAAGATCTCAGGATACCTGCAGTCAGTTGAGACTGAAGAAGTCACTTTGATGAGTGCTGATGAAACGTTTCTCCCACTAAACATTGAGTCTAGCTGAGCTGATTCAACTTTTTGTGATTTCCTTCCCTGGATTATTGAGCATGCATACAGACAAATGGTAGGATATTTGCTTAAATACTACCCAAGCAAACATTTGAAACTATTTCCTAAATGCTTTGAATGTATAACTGAATCCCAGACCCAATTGTTGACTCTTCCTCTAAATGTCACACAAGACAAACAGAAACCAAGCAGAGGAAATGTTCATTTAACATGGCAAATAATTCACCACAGGGAAGAAATGAGTTGGAGTCAAAATCTTCTGTCGGGCACGGATTTGATAGCTACCTAAATTAGTAGCCTGTCTATTTGTTGAATCTTCAGTTGCAACATTTGGAATAGTCTAAAGGTCAAAGAAGCAGTCTTGTGGTCAAAGGCCATTGAAATGAATGCTCCGAGTGGCTTGAGGAAAAATGTGGGGTAGGGAAAGTGGAAGAGTAAGGCACGTCCCTCCCTCAACAACTGCTAGTCAGGGCCCTTTGTCCAAGATACTTGACCTCCAATCCCAGCACTCCAGCAGAGTTTCTCAGTGGCAAATAGCAAAAGAGGGTTGTTGTTGTGAGCAGGTGTTTTTCTACGAGTTCTGATTGTATTTTGTGGCAAAGTTGTTTTGTAGAACAACCTTTCTTTTATTTGTGTGTGGCATTCATGTATAACAACTACTACTACTTTTAGCTGCTCCTGTTAAGGGTCACCACAGCAGATCATCATCTCCATCTCTTCCTGTCCTCTACATCTTCCTCTGTCACACCAGCCACCTGCATGTCCTCCCTCACCACATCATAAACCTCCTCTTTGGTCTTCCTCTTCTCCTCTAGCCTGGCAGCTCCATATTCAACATCCTTCTCCCAGTATACCAGCATCTCTCCTCCACACATGTCCAGACCATCTCAGTCTGGTCTCTCTTGCTTTGTCTTCAAACCATCCAACCTGAGCTGTTCCTGTAATATACTCGGTACTAATCTTATCCTTCTTCATCACTCCGAACAAAATCTCAGCATCTTCAACTCTGCCACCGCCAGCTCCATCTTCTGTCTTTTTGTCAGTGCTGCTGTCTCCACACCATACAACATAGCTGGTCTCACTACTGTCTTGTAAACCTTCCCTCGGGAGTGACTCTTGTTGGTACCCTTCTGTCACAAATCACCCCTGACACTCTTCTCCACTTCTCTCCCACACTCCCCGTTACTTTGAACTCATCTACCTTCCTCACCTCTGCTCATTGCGTCCTCATCATTCTGATGTATTCCCTCTTGTTCATGGATATCTATTCCATCCTGCTCCTATTGACTTTCATTCCTCTTCTCTCCAGTGCATACCTCCACCTCCCCAGGCTCTCCTAAACCTACTCCCTACTCTCAATACAGATCACAATGTCATCTGCGAACATCATAGTCCACGGAGACTCTTGCCTGATCTCATCGGTCAACCGGTCCATCACCATCGCAAACAAGAAAGATGCTGATGCTTGATGTAATCCCACCTCCATCTTGAATCCATCCGTCATTCCTACCGCACACTTCACGACTGTCACACCGCCTTGACGCATATCCTGCACCACTCTCTTCTGCCAAGCCCGACTTTCCCATAATGCACCACACCTCCTCTTTCCTTACCCTGTCATGTGCTTTCTCAAGATCCACAAAGACACCATGTTACTCAATGCAAATATAAGCTGCATATTTTCATCGTGACTATGTTTTAATTAGAAATAAGAAACAGCATTTGCATCAGCTAAAGAGATGGTGTTATTGAGGGAATCATAGCAAAATGCCGAATGGAAGCGGCTTCCTACAAGTTCTGAGTAGATGGTGGTGAATAGCTGTGAAGGCATCTGATTGTATTCAGTCAGAACTGTCTCAACTGTTTCGGGACGTTACTGAGAGCATTGATCCTCCCGTGGATTATTAAGTGTGAAAGATTTAAGCTCAGAGTAACAAGACCTCGGTGAGATCTCTGTATTCTAGAGTAGTGTGAGCAGTGAGCATGTTCAAGAAGACAGATATTGATTCCTTTTCAAGAATTTTAAATCTGCAATGATATAATTATTATTTTTTGGCCACATGACCACAGCTGGTGGAATTCGTCCTCCACATTTAACCCATCCTATTATATAGGAGCCGTGAATGCCGCCGTGCAGCACTCGGGGAGCAGCTGGGGGTTCAGTTTCTTGCTCAAAAACACCTCAACAGGCTTTCTGCAGGGATCTAATCACCAGTCTGCAATCACTAGACACATACCTACTGAGGTATGCCTCCAATTGAGGTGTACTATGTTTATGTCGACTTAGTCAACTGTAAGAGTCTGCTTTGTCATTGTTATTGGCTACAGCTCAGCTTCTAGTTGGATTTACCCAAGCAACATTTACAGTCTCTTTTCGTTAGACATAAAAAAGACTATAACTGAATAATCTAGTCTGTCTTGTACCGATAGATGCACTATCAGTCCAAGAGCTCATTAGATTTTCATTCATGTCCTGTCAGAAACTGTTATCGAATTGGTATATTTTGGTATATTTCTTTTTACGTTTCCCTCTTCGCATGCAAAATGTCCTCTCATGTTTTATTTGCTTTTTTCCATCGATTTTGGAGACTTGCCGTGTGACAATGACAAAGCCATCTGAAGCCTGGTCTGTTGACTTTGCCTCAGTTTGGAAGCTCCTGAAACAGGCTCAAGGCAGTTACGTGAGGTTAATGGTTGCCCATGCACTCTCTCCAGTTAGACATTCACAGGGCAGCACCTCAACTGGCCGTTGCTCTGACAGCAGTTTGTAAATGACTCAGCAGTGGCCGTTATGTGCTCTTGAAGACACTGATACTGAGTAGTGTGGCTGATGGGCCTGCAGCTACCAATGCGAGTTTCTCTGAAAGGCAGCAGTAAGGTCTTGGTTCATTATGCTTTCTTTTATTTAAAAATACTCTCGGAGTGTTTGTGCTCTTTACAGCAATGTAAGCAGTGGGGCTTTAGCTTCTGTAATGCTGGATTTTGAATGCTGTGGTAATACATGAAGCCATCATTGATGTTTAACACTATGTTGTTTTATATGAGGATTCAAAAAAGTAAAAAAAACTACTATAAGCTCTTAGCTATTGAGATTTATATTCATTGCTCCATGGTATTTGGAGGATAGGTCTGTGTCTGTTTGCAGCCTAGCCTGAGGCTAGATCATAGATTAAGTGGAAAGCTATGGTTCCATTACACAATAGGACCGTCTCTCCCCTGCATATAATGAATCTAAAACAAGTCGTTTATTACAACAAAGTTTTCTTACTTTGTGTGAAATCTTGTTCTTTGTTGGCTGCTGTTGTTTGAATAATGTTGTTTTTCATCAGTGTCAAATTGGATATCTCCCTTGAAGGATTCATGTAAATCTCAGCTGACAGAATACCAGTACAGGTACGCATGTAATGAACCGCATAAAAACTGAACTGAGGGTTTTGATAACTCAAAAATGCAACTCATAACAGGGGGATGGGAAAGAGTTTGTCTGCTGCTCAGCCTCAAGCCACTTCCTCTCTCAACGGTCTCTTTCTCCCTAATTTGTCAGAAGGTTCAGACTGAAAAATGTCTTACTCTACTCATTGTGGAGTTCAACATTTATGCCCAATACCCACCGGGTCAGGTTCAGTCTTTATCCATTAAACATTATTGTTTAAAAAAAATCAGGGGCACACGTCTAAGCAATTTTTGTCATACATTTCACCTTCAGATAAGATTTTTCGGATTGACAAATGAGAGTTCATTGTCCGGTCAGTGTGAGATGAGGCTTATTTTGTATGAGAGCAATGCCAAAATGGAGGCTGACAAGGTGAAATCATGGCCGGCCTCCAGCAATTAGATATTTGTTGCACCAGATTAAAATAGGTTAAGTCTCCTTCCCTGACCTGTTGCATGTTCACAAATTTCCCCCTAAGCCTACCCTGTTTATTTAAATTGATTTGGCTGTTTGCCAATTTAGTCTAAGGGTTGACTTTTTACTGGCTGGTAAAACGTTCATTTATTTAGTATGAATATCTTGAGAGGTCTGTTTTACGTGTCACGATTAGTCCCCGCATTGTGTGGGTGGACGTGGATTTAGATGGAGCTTGTGTGATTAAGGCTGGATGCCCTCCCTGACACCGCACTCTCAAATAGCTTGTGTCGGCCCTCCTCCAGCCTGGCTAGTGTAGTAACCCCCTTAATTTTATCATGACTATGTCATGTAATGGGAATTGGTCAAAGGCTGGGATCAGAGACTGGCTCTGGCAACAGCCAATAGGATTTAAGCTTTGCAACATATATAGACCAGGTGGGGTCGTGCAGTCTCTTAATCTGCATTAAATTCTACTGGCATGCACAAGGAAAAGCACATTTAATGACCAGGCTCAACCCAGTCGCCCATGTGGCCACCTTTACTCTTTAAGTAGAGTATGCTGTCTTTGTGGCGGCCATTTCTCAAGCCATGGCTATGTCATTGTGGTCATCTTGACCCATGCTTTTGGTGAGTTTGAAGCGGATAACTGTGCAAAGTATTCTAAATGCTAGTTATAATCGTTCAGGCTCCACACCGTGTCCTGTTTACTTGCACTTCATCTCTCTCCTCTTTGCCACTCTTGTTTTTTGATCTCCCTTTTTACAAAGATTCTGCAAAGTTTAAGATTAAACATAAAGAATCAAGCTTAGGAGTCTTAAAGTGTGGAGCCCCGCAATCTGTCCCCTGTAGCCGGGTGTGAATAGGCTCAAGATGGCAGGCAAGACTGATCATTAACACAAACAGCTCAGGTTGGAGGGTTTGGAGACAAAGCCAGAGAGGCCAGACTGAGATGGTCTGGACATGTGTGGAGGAGAGATGCTGGTATACTGGGAGAAGGATGCTGAATATGGAGGTGCCAGGCCAGAGGAGAAGAGGAAGACCAAAGAGGAGGTTTATGATGTGGTGAGGGAGGACATGCAGGTGGCTGGTGAGGCAGGAAGATGTAGAGGACAGGAAGAGATGGAGATGATGACCTACTGTGGCGAGCCCTGATGGGAGTGGCCAAAAGTAGTGGTAGCCCCTATGCTCTTGACCCGCTTTGAGATAAAGACCTTAAATCTAGAATAGAGGGAACACAGAGTAAGGGAAGGTTTTCGACTGCCTTGATGACTGACTTAAGTGATGCAGAACCTATGACACAATGAGATGGCCGAGCGTGTTGAAAGAGCTGCTGTTCTTTCTACGAAGGTCTTTAAGCACAAGAGAGGCCAGTGTTATTTTACACAGCTGTGCTTGTATGAATTTGAACAAAGTTGTCATTTGTAATTCTACTCTACTCCTGACCTCTGTCTTTGAGTTACATCAGCAACAGATTAATGCAGGCAGAATGAAGGAATTCACATAGAAATGTAGCATTTTCTTCCTCAACAACATCGGCCATTTTCTAGCATCCACAGCTGAAATGTAAAAAAGAAGATTTAAAATGTATTCAAAATGTTCCAACTTTGTATGCTTAACATGTCTTCTTACACTTCTCAAAACATTGTAGTCCTCTATGTAAGACATGAACTTACTTTCCAAATATGAATGAAGGTAGAGTACACGTCAAGTTGTCAGGGGCAGTAAAGACAGGCCACGGTAGCTGTAACACAGTTACCACCTTAGCCTTATTTGGAGCCAGGGAAAAGCGAGGTGATTATAGTCATTTGGCAATCTTTTCTCTACTCCACATAACTGACCCGCATGCATTCACTAACGGATGCACACTGTGATGTGCACGCTCACATCCACAGAGGCAAATGACGGGGTCTCTGTTTGGGAGAGCAACATATAGTAGAATACATTACTAAACATTTCTAGTACATTAACGCATGTCTTCATTAGAGGTCCGTTTTACACGTCACGAGTAGTCCCCGCGCTGTGGGGGTGGACACACATTTAGATGGAGTTAGAGGGAGTAAGGCTGGATGCCCCTCCTTACACCCCGCACTGGGTTTGAATTTGCTGCCGCTGGCTCATCAGTTCCTGCGTGGGCTCTACCACTTAGCCACCGGAGCCTCCATCAAGGCGTATATTAATGATCTCCACAAAATGCCCCAATTCTGCACTTCTCTACGCTTCTATCGGAAATCCGTTTCCATGTCTCCATTCCTTGATTCCATCCATGTTTCCCACATCACAGAAATCGTAGGATCCTAGTGGATATTGTTTGCTACAATCCCAGCTGAGGATAACAAGCATTCTCTTTTTTGAGGGGGTGGATATCAATCAACAAAATCAACCTGGCCTGTGTTTTTAAATGCAGAAGTCTGGGTGCACTGAGAGCAGTTTGACACCCCCGATAGCTTGCTACCTACCTATAACAGTGGGATAATTGCCAGTTTACTAACTAAACGGTAAGTCATCAGAGGCCTCTTTTGCATTTAAACTATAGGCTACGTAGATTTACAATATTTCCTTTAGAAACGGATTTGCCCAGTGTGGATTTCATAGACGACAATAGGTCTCCATGTTTGGGCTCAAAAGCCTTCCTTTCTCTTTAACATCACTCACCTTATGTATTTATTAATTTACCTTGTGTATCATTAGATACTGTAATGGAGCTTTCCCAGTTGAAGCAGGGCCACTGTTTTTTTCTGTTGGATTATAGGGGGAAAACATGCTGGAAAAATCCTAGCGCTAAAGTGATGATCCAAGCTAAATATACGTCTTGAGTGTTTTTGTGCACCGCACCGGGGCCTGGGAATATGAGTCGGCCTTTAAGTGAGATTACATCCAAACTAATAAGGTCGAAATCAAAAGAGATTCTTTTCTCATTCTCCTTCTGTCGCATTCATTTCACCCATCATAAAGGGAGCTTCTGGAAAATGCTGTCCAATCAGGATGCATTTGTAAACAGTGGTCTCATGTTGCAGTGTGGACAGGGAAAACCGAGTGATCCAAAAACATGGACGTATGTCATGTGATCTCGGGTCAAGCGGCCAGCTTAAGTTACGCACACATGCTCGGCAGGGTTTTTTACTCTGTCGGTTTGCATTCGACTTTACAATCTGGATGGACAGAAATCTGTCTTTTCATTTGTCACCATAAAAGCTGTTCTCTGTCACCCACTGTGACGATTTTCATAAAACTCCCAAATCTACAGCTGGTGTCTCGCCTCCTCAGCAGAGACGTATAAAGACACATATAGTGACATAATGACGTGGCTCTCTCACCAGCTCCGGGCTGTGGAACGGCAAACCGGTTCTTAGAAGGTTCACAAGTTGAACCAACTGCAGACTGGCACTAGCGCCAGAGCAGGAGCAAGGTTCACGCTGGTGGAAAGGGGGTAACATTTTACTATGATTGACAATTTACTGACCCTCCTCCCTGACGACCTTTGAACTCACACAAGATCATGAAAGGCAGTATTTGATAGTCGGGGGTCATACTTGCAGTGTTGCTAGTCTCCCCGCCGAGACATGGCAAGAATTTATGGCACTGTGATTGCCTAATCGGACACGGTGACCACGGTGAAAGACTCCCCCTGGCATTAGGTCTCAAGAGAAAAGTGTTTTAACCCCAAAAGCTGTTCAGCGATGGTGGAAAAAGCGGAGGGGATGGACAGCTGATTGATACCACTGAGGTTGTGTTATGCACATGCGGAGCTCCGGGAATGCAGACTTTCCCCGTTGACTGGATGTTTTCATGAGAGATAGATTTGATCATAGGTCAGCCGGCTTCGGCTGTGGCTGGTTAGAATCAGTCACATTGACACGAGGTGTAAATATTATTTATTTAACTGCCCTACTGCAGCAAGTGAAGCCGAAGTACATATAGCTGATCCCGGGATTTTTGGTGCCAGTGTTAAATCATCAACAAATGTGCTGAACGACCCGATAAAAGCTGTTGGATACGAGGGCCTCTTTAATTTACGTGGCCCTATCCGGGCTTCACGGAGGTCCAGCTCGGTTGTGAATATCCTCGATGACACATTTGCTGAGAAGGATGTTGGCTGACCCACAGACTCCTGATTCCCATCACCTGAAGTAGCTCAGTGCATTTCTATTTTGGTAATCAGTTCAAGCACACAATCCAATTACATGGAGGTCACTCTGTGGCTCTCTGGGCAGGAAGCTTCCTTTAAACAGCCTGTAGAGAAAAATGTGCTCTGTGCCAGACTCTGCACATTCAGTTGATGTTCATTGCTGTTATCCCCCCCCCTCAATTAGTTTATTACTTTGCTGCAGTAAATTAATGGGTGATGCAAGTCAGCACTGTAGTCACTTTTTATGGAGAATCTTTGTTGAACCTTAAAAACTGTAATCACTGTTGATGTAAAGGTGAAAATAGTCTATGTGACGTTACCACCATATGAGGAGCTCTCCTTGTTACCATTTCCCGCAATAGCAGCAACCCCTCCAGAGCCACAACTCCCAATTCCATTGTGTCCATGTAAGCGGTGGGCAAAACAGGCAACATTTGTTGTGGCTAGCTTGTGTGGAGATCTGCTCTTCAGGCTCAGAACTTTGATTAGCCATGACTGTTGGGACTGATCTCTCATCCTTTGTGTTCTATTGAATGCTCAGTTGGTCCTCATAATGTTAACAGCTAATGCTGAGCTTATAATTAGGGGAAACACTGATTCATGTTTGTTTTCACTGTGAAAGATCACATTTCCTTCCCATTCTCAACATGTTCCTCTTTCTCCCCCCCCCTTCTTTCTCGCTCGACACCAGAGGCACAATCACCCTGACACGGCCTCTGTAATAGATGGCTGAATGAAATCTGATCTGGGGGGGGGGGGGGG
>OMLC01046835.1:0-15229 GCA_900302585.1 Regalecus glesne | reverse complement strand
AAGTTATTTACACCTTCACTTTCCCTTATAAAAATCAAGTTAAAATAAAATGTGCGGGCATATTGACTTAAATTGACTTGGGTGACCTGATCACGTGACCAATAGGTGCGTCGCTTCAACCTGCCCCGATAAACTCGCAGCTTTGCTCGCAGTCCAGACCATCAAAAATTGCAAATAAAAAAAGAAAATTGATAAATGTATTCGCCCACCTACCCCCCTGGCCAGGACAACTCCAAGAGAGACTGAGAAACAGACACCAAAATGGCAGAGAAAATAGAACGAAAGTTTCATTAAATATGGATTTTCCAGCGTCATTGTTTGCAACAAGGAAAAGCCGAAATGTCTGCTATGTGATAACGTACTGTATGCCGAGAGTATGAAACCCATCAAGCTCAAAAGACATTTTGAGAAAACACATGGAGAATATGTTGGCAAACCATGATCTATTTTTGAAAAGAAATATGCCAAGCTGAATAAGCAGCAAGTGTACTTTAGAAAGGCTGTGACGGTCAGTGAGCGGACCCTTCACAATTTTATGGAGAAACGAAACCTTCCCTGGGAACCGACGGTGGGATTTTGCACAGACTGGGCTCCATCTATGGTGAGACGGCACATTGGCCTGTGGACCCTTATCATGCAGCGGGCCCGGTCTGCAATATGGAATCAGTATGATTCACCGTGAGAAGCTGCCATGTAAGGAACTGAGTGAGCCCATCGCAGACATACTACAGCAGGTCGTAACCACGGTGAACTACATCAAGCCACATCCTTTGCGTGCACGTCTGTCTGCAAACTATGAGCCGACATGGGCTCTGAATATGAAAATGTACTGTTTCACACAGAGGCATGGTGGTTGTCGAGAGGTAATGTGTAGGGGTGTTCTTTCAAGCTGAAAAATTAACTTTGGCGTTTTCAATGGATGAAAAACAACGGATTCTGTGACTTTCTGTGTGTTCAGCAAAAATGTGCCTCCTTGCATATGTAATGGAAATCTTTGGAAAACTAAATGAACTTAACAACAAAAGCATGCAGGGGAAAAACAAGAATATAATGCAGATGAGTGACCGTATTGATGGATTCAGGGGGGAACTCGCATACTGGAGAGAAAGCCTTTCAAAGGCAAACTTCATCCCTTTTCCCCAGCTGAGACAGTTTCTAACAGACAACAGTATCAATAAATGCTCCACAAATGAGATGTGCGCCCACCTGAATCGCTTAGAATAGCACTTTGCCACTTATTTCCCCGACTTGGACATGTCAAAGTTTGACTGGGTGAGGGACCCATTCCCCTGTGATGCCGGTGCAGTGGACCTGCCTGCCCCCGCTGTTGAACAGCTGATTGATTTGTCACACGACAAAACGCATCAGGGGTTGAATTCGCGAGTGACAGTGGAGGAATTCTGGTTTGGAGGAAGATAGGAGTACCCAGATATCTCACTGTGTGCTTTAAAACTGTCGGTTCCTTCTGGAAACCCATTGTGTGAAGCTTGATTTAGTGCCCTTGTGAGCGTGAAGTCAAAATATCCTTCTCGACTGGATGATACATCAGAGATGAGAGGCACTCCGTCCACTACAGCACCTGACTTTGAAAGGCTGCAGCAACGTGTGCAGGCTCAGCAGTCCCATTAAATAAGGTGAGTTAAGAGAGACAATCATAATACATAACAACATAACAAACAGAAGCACTATGCTGTGGTACTGTTTATCTTTCAAATCTTCATTGTGGCTGGGACCAGCCACACTTCTCAATTCATTGTTTGAGTTATTGTTTGTTCAGGATGAATTTTTGCAGTATTGTAAATAAAAGCTTGACTGACATATCCCCAACAGGGAAAATAAAATTCTCACTTTGTGCACTAATCTCAACCTGATTTTTCTCACTCCATCCATAATAATATACATTATATCGCCTAAATGCGTCGAATACTAGTGTTTCTTTTGCAACATATTACAACAAAGTATTAAATTTAAAAAAAATTAACTTTCACTAAAAAAGTCTGCTTTGAATGTCTGGGGTCGCCAGAAATGTGTGATGTTAAAATGGGGTCACGAGCCAAAAAAGGTTAGGAACCACTGTCCTAGAGGCAGCTGCTGATACTACCAGTAAATGTCATGGCTCTGAAGTTCAGCTTAATGCAACTTCCCTAAACCCTGCACAGCACAATTAAGGATATGTGGCTGAATAGGCAAAGGAGCACAAAATCAGACAGTCAGAACCAGAGGCAAATCCACTCTCTCAGAACGAGGCCAGACGGGTTTACATGGAGCCACCAGCCTTGCACTCCATTCAAACCCCACACCTCAAAACAGAGAGCAACCTCCCCACAGCTGATGTCAGCCATAGTATCAACGCTCACCCGGAAACGTCAGACAGGATCACGGCTCAACAGTCACTACCAGTTTCTAATACAGCTCACCCTTTCAAGAACGAAGGTACGGCTATACAGCGCATACATAGTCATTCAGTAAACCTAGTCCTCTGCTTCCTTCTCAGCCTTTCAGGACAACGACTCTACCAAAGATATCATAGAGTGTCGTATGAGGGTCCACGTTTTTGGAAATAGTCCCTCCCCGGCAGTGACTATTTCCTGTCTGAGGCAGTCTGTACAGGATGAGGATTCAGGATTCAACCACTGTTTTTGGAGGGAGTCCCAGGGAGGCCATGCCTTCCGCCTGTCCACCTGTGTTGGTGGAAAACTAAGGCTGTTTTGAGGCATTACCCGCAGCGGACGGGATTTTGTTACCTCTGTGATTTCTGTCAGTTTGTGAAACTGAATTGTTTTGGGGTCCTTAAACACACACTGTAATGTTACCGGTATGTTCAAGCACGGTACTGGTACGTTGTATCACTTTGCATGGCCTCCGACTACTTTGGCCATAATGCTCCGTTAATCCATCAAGTGGTGCGGCTCAGTAGCTTATCAAAGTGGTACCTCATAAAAATCATTTTGACATATTTTTGAGCGTGGTGTACCACATAAAATTGGTTCGAGGTCAGTAAACGCAACCAGAATTAATACATAAGGAGCTGCTGATTATATGGTGCAATGTTGATTTTTGAGAAAATTAAATAAGTTTAAGTGTGCCTTACAGCCAGGGAAATACGGTAGTCCCAATTTTGTACCTGCTTGGTTGGAACAAATACCTGCATCCACACTGGCCCTTTACTGGATCAGTTTGACATATGTGCTTTAGCACAAGCCATCAGGCAGTCTACGGCTTCCCCCATAAAAATTGGTCATCATAATCATATTATATCTCTATATGCGGACAACCTAATTTTGTTCCAAGATAATTTTGACACCCCTATCCACCCTGTCATTCTTGAATTTGATATTTTCAGCAGCCAGTCAGGCTACAAAATCAATTGGACGAAGTCTGAACTTGTGCATCTAAATAGTTTATGCAAAAATGCTCCTTTTCCCCCTTATATTCAGACCAGAAGGTCATTTACATATCTAGGCATTACAATATCTAAAATGTACATAAAATTAACAGAGACAATTTCAACACAATGCTAAGTAAAATAATATCAGTCATTCATAGATGGAGGAATCAAAAGATCTCTCTTCAGGGTAGATTTAATACAGTTAAAATTAACATATTGCCCCGTTTCAACATCCCTTTCTTTATGTTACCACTCTGCTCCCTGTTGTGTATGGATATTAAAAACTGCCCTTCCCAGAATGCCTTGCGTTTAGACAGGGAATATATACGGTTAGAGCTCCCCCATTCCACGCTCTAAAAACATCTGTAACAAACAGACATACAGGATGCCTATTTTTTGTGTGCAATGACGGTTCAGCAGTTTAATAAAGCGCAGTTTAATGCTCAGCACGTCTATCTTCACCTCCTTGTATGCGGCCCCCCACTCGGACAAAACATACTGGCGACGAGGTGTGGAATAGTTAACCATGACTTTGGAAGCGGAACGAAGATACTGGAACGACAGTGAAGTTAGCAAAAGAAGCTAGCAGAACGATGGCAATGTACAGCAGCGAGACGGGCTTGTGCTTCGACAAAAGCAAGGAAAGTTTCAAGACGAATGAGCAAAGATTTGCACAGTTTTTGGAAGCCAACGGAATTGCGCAATGGAAATAACGGGCTGTTTTCTTATCCGTGGTAGGTGCAAAGACTTTCTAATTATTGATAGACATGCTAGCACTGAAAAAGCAGTCTGACTGCACATTAGAGGACTTGTTAAAAGCACTGAGAATTCTAGGTGCCGAAGAAATATGTGATAAGTAAAAGTTACCCAATCCGTGTGCAAAAGCAGCAAAATGGAGAGACTGTAGCCGAATATGTGGCTGCGCTAAAAGGACTTGCAACAACCTGTGAGTTCGGTGACTAATTGGATGAACAGCTAAGGGACCAACTAGTTTATGGAATTAGCAGCAAAGAGTTACGAGCCAAGCTGTTAAGTGCTGCATATGGAGAAACGCTAAAGTGGGCAAAAGTCATGGACATAGTGCATAATTTCGAGTCCACTACGAGCAGTCTGAAAACAATTCAGCCAACACTGCTAAGAACCGACAGCGTGAGCAGCTACAAGGGAAAGGCTCACGCACGGCAAAAAGATTCTGAGAGGAAACAAAATCCAAACGCGAGCGGCGGAGACAACCAGTGCTACCGTTGCCAGAGAGAAGGGCATTCACCTGACGGGGGAGACAACCGGTGCTACAGTTGCCAGAGAAAAGGACATTCACCTGCCAACTGCAAATACAAAGATTTCCAGTGCAGAGCGTGCAACAAGAAAGGGCCTCTAGAAAGAAAGAAAGAAAGGAAGGAAGGATTCCCTTATCAGTCCCGCAAGGGGAAATTTGTTCTCTGCATTTTTGACCCAACCTATTGTATAGGAGCAGGGAGCTGCCAACATATGGCGCTCGGGGAGCAGTTAGGGGTTAAGTGTCTTGCTCAAGGACACCTCGACATGCTGTATGCAGGACCGGGGATCGAACCTGCAACCTTCTGATTGCCAGACGACCGCTCTACCAACTGAGCTATGCCGCCCCTCTAGAGCGAACATGCAGAACCAAGGAATCCGGCAAGCACAGAGGTGGTCAGCGAGCGTCAACGAGGAGTGCCCCAGCCGTGAGAGAACCACCGGTCAGTATCGCCCTCGGAGGGAGCAGCGTATGCGTCAGGACAGCCTCCAGGAACTGAGAACTGTGCTGACACTGCATTCCCAGGGGTCACAAAAGACTATGAACTGTTTATAGTGAAAGGTGACAGTGAGTGTGTTAAGCCCTATATGGTCATGGTGAGATGCAATGGTATTAAGATTAAGATGGAAGTTGACAAGTGCAGCTATGAGTGTAATGTCAGAGAAGCTGAACAGAAACCGGTTTAAAAACTGTAAACTGCAGCCAGGAGATGTGTCTTAAAACGTATTCCTCAGAGCCAATTGCAACCATGGGCCAAATTCCAGTGAAAGTGCAGTGTGGTGAGCAAACAAAACAGCTGACGCTGTTAGAGGCAAAAGGAAGTGGTCCAACACTAACGGGCAGAAATTGGATTCAGCGCCTGCGTTTAGACTGGTCTAGAGTGAATTACTTACCGGTTACGGATACTCTCTCAGAGATGTATGAGAAATACTCTCCTGTGTTGAATGCAGATCGGGGTGTCATTTCAGGTGTAAAAGCATAACTCAGAGTGATGGAAAATGCCAATCCAAAATTCTGCATGGCTAGCTAAGTGGCTTATGCACTGAGTGCCGCTGTTGACCAACAATTAGCCAAATCGCAGGAAATGGGAGTTTGCACTCCGGTGGAGTATAGTGAATGGGCAACTCCAATTGTGTGTATACCAAAAAAAATGGTGATGTCAGAATTTGTGGTGACTACAAGGTAACCATAAATCCGTGGTTAGAGGTAGACAAATACCCTCTTCCTAAAACACAGGATCTGTTTGCCAAATTAGCTGGGGGAAAATATTTCATCAAGCTAGACCTTACCCAAGTTTACCAGCAGGTAGAGCTAGAGGATGAATCCAAGCAATACCTTACAATCAATCAATACACCAAAAGGGCTTTAGCAAATGAATAGCTAGTTCACCGGCAATATTCCAACGTATTATGGATCAGATTCTTCAGGGCTTACCAAGAGTTGTATGCTACCTTGACGACATATTGATTAAGGGGTCAACCGAAGCCGGACACTGGGAAAATGTTGAGCTGGTGTTACAACGCTTACAAGACAGAGGCAGACGGGTGAACAGAGACAAATGTAGCACAGCCAGCCAAGTGTAACATACTTGGGGCACAAAATTGACAGTGAAGGGTTACACCCTGTACCCGAGAAAGTGGAAACAATAGTCAACGCTTCAGTCCCTAAAAATGTCACAGAGCTTATGGAATTTTTAGCTTTACTGACTTATTATGGGGAGTTTCTTGAGAATCTCTCAACCATTATCAAACCAATGACAGTGTTGCAACAGAAGGACAGTCAGTGGAACTGCTCCACCCAATGTCAAGCAGCGTTTGAGAAGGCCAAATCACAGCTGGCATCGTCTAGTGTTCTCACACACTTCAATCTACAATTGCGATTTTACTGGCTTGCGATGCTAGTGCCTACGGTCTAGGAGCTGTCATATCACACCAAATGATAGACAGTAGTGAACGACCTATAGCCTACGCTTGGCATACCTCGAGTAAAACAGAGATAAACTACTCACAAATTGAGAAGGAAGCGTTAGCCATCATTTTTGGTGTACAAAAATTAAGGGATGATCTCTATGGCAGGAAATTTGTATTGGTCACTGACCATAACCCACTTGTGAAAATTTTGGGACCAAAGACAGGAGTACCAGCATTAGCTGCTCCGCGTCTACAGAGATGGGCTTTATTGCTGTCAGCTTATCAGTATGACATAGTCTACAAAGCCTCCTTACAACATGTCAATGCTGATGGGTTATCCCGATTACTGCTACAGAAAGAAGCGCCACAAAGAAACCCGAAATTCAGAGTGTCTTGGCTAGAATCGATCCCCGTTTCAGCAAAAGACATAAAGAAAGAGACAGACAAAGACAAAATACTTATCCAAGTGAGACATCTAACACAAACCGGATGGCCAAAATAGGTGAGTGAAGGTGACTTAAAACCATACTGGAACAGACGTGATGAACTTACAGTGGAAGCAGGGATTGTCCTGTTATTTCTCAGTTTTGGAGTCATGTTAACTCAGCATTAGCAGATATACTTGATATTTTCATGTTCCTTATCCTGCTTTTTGTCTCCTTAATAACAATTCTGATATCCATCAAAAGCAATTTCAAAAAATGGTATTTGCAAGGTTTACCTCTGCAAAGAAAACAATTTGAAAAACTGGTGTACCCCGGATATGTGTATGAAATAATTCTGGATTCATAGCCTGGTTAACATTGTCAACCTGGAACATACAACTGTGCCGCTAAATAAGGCGAGACCAGTGACTGTAGAAGCATGGAAGTCTTTCTCATCCAAGATAATCTCTTGGGCTAGGGGCAAAAATAACACAGCAATTTTGGTTGTGATTTAGTGTACCTGCTGACCCATCTGTTGCTTTATGTACTATCTTATCAACCTCACCAATATTTTTCATTACTTTATTACCTTTCTCAATTTGCTTTGTATTTAGTCTGTAACCTCCGCCAGATAAACGATAAAAATGTTGATCACAATAAAAATCATCTTTGGCTTATTTACATAAGCCAATGAGGTTTCGGGAATCTGTTTTGTGGAGTGATGAAACAAAGTTGGAACATTTGGACCAATGGATAATAATTTTGATTATAACTGTATATTTTTGATAGCCTTGAACTAGATGGATACAATCTTTGAACAATTTAAAACTGAATCAGGTTAAAACAGGTACATGATGAAGAATTACGTATTCTGTACATGGCTCCTGCTCCCAGGCAGCATTATGTGTAGAGCAGTACTCTGTGTTAAACGACCGGAGGCTTCGATAAATATGTGAACCAAGTGAACTCTCCTCTCCGAGGAACCATCACCTTATCGTGGTGGAGAGGTTTGAGTGTCTCTATGATCCCGAGAACTATGTTGTCTGGAGATTTGTGCTACTGTTAGGGTCTCCCATGGCAAATCGATCTCTGGTGAGGGACCAGACTAAGAATTGTTCAAGAAAACCCCATGAAAGATCCAAAAGGAAGTGACAATACCCTGCCCGGAGGAAGCCCGGCTCCAGATGAGGATCTGGAGACAGGCCCAGAAGGAGGGGCCAATCAGCGACTGCCTGGTGGCCAAGTTCACCACGGAGCCCGGCCGGGCTCAGCCCGAATAAACAACGTGGACACTGCTCCATCCTGTAGACCCATCACCTACAGGAAGAATCAGTAGGGTCGGGTGCACTGCCAGACAGGTAGCAGTGAGGGCAAAAGGTCTCATCAGACCAAAACCAAGCGACAGAAGCTAGCATTAGTGACGTGGAATGTCACCTCCATAGGGATTAAGGAGCCAGAGCTTGTGCGGGAGGTGGAATGGTACCAAACGTATAGTGCGGGTGAACTGGGAACGCTTGGAGGAGGACTTTGTCAAGAAGACCTTCAACTCCCACCTACATCAGAGCTTTCTGGCATCCCTGTAGAGGTTAGGGACATTGAACCAGACTGGGTTATGTTCAAAGCTTCCATTACCGAAGCTGCAACTGTGAGCTCTGGTCTCAAGGTCATAGGTGCCTCAAGGGGTGGTAACCCACGAATACCCTGGTGGACACCAGCAGTTAGGGAAGCTATCCGATTGAAGAAGGAGGCCTTCCGGGATAAGTTATCCCGGGGACTCCAGACGCAGTTGCAAGATTCAAACAGGTCAAAAGGACGGCAGCCTCAGTAGTGAAAGAGGAAAAGCAGCGAGTGTGGGGGGAGTTCGGGGAAGCCATGGAGAAGGACTTTAGGTCAGCACCAAAGCGCTTCTGGAAAACCGTCCGGCATCTCTGGAGGGGAAAACGAGGAACCATTGAAGCTGTTTATAGTAAGGATGGGACTCTGTTGAACTCAACTGGGGAGGTAATGGGACGATAAAAGGAGAACTTTGAGGATCTCTTGAAGCCAACTTACCCACCCGCTGGATAGAGACAGAGCAGGAGGATGATGGAGGATCAACTTCAAGTTCCCTTTAGGAGGTCACTGAAGTAGTCAAAATGATGAGATCCGTCAGCCTACCTTAAAAGGTCTACTCGAAAGGTGCTGGAAAGGAGGGTCCGGCCAATAGTCCAACCACACATTGAGGAGGAACAATGTGGATTCCGTCCTGGTCCTGGAACAACAGACCAGCTCTTTATGCTTGCAAATACCCTGGAGGGGTACTGGGAGTCTGCCCATCCAGTCTGGATTTTTTTTTGTAGATCTGGAGAAGGCTTATGACCGAGTCCCCCGGGATATATTGTGGGAAGTTCTGTGGGAGTATCAGATAAGAAGGTCACTACTCAGGGCCATCCAATCTCTATGCCCAAAGTGAGAGTTGTGTCCGAGTTTTGGGTAGTAAGTCAGACTCTTTCCCAGTAGGGGTTGGTCTCTGTCAGGGTTGCTCCTTATCACCTTTCCTGTTTGTGATCTTCATGGACAGGATCTCCAGGCGTAGTCATGAAAGAGAGGGGTTGTAATTCAGTGAATTTAGGGGTAAATCCCTGCTTTTTGGAGATGATGTGGTTCTGTTGACGTCATCAGTCTCTGACCTCCAACACTCACTGGATCGGTTTGCAGCCGAGAGTGAAGCAGCTGGAATGAAGATTAGCACCTCTAAATCAGAGACCATGGTTCTAAGCAGGACACCAGAGGTTTGTCCAATCCGAGTAGGGAATGAGTCCTTACCCCAAGTGAGGGAGTTCAAGAATCTCGGGGTCTTGTTCTCTAGTGAGGTGAGAATAGGGCATGAATTGTACTGGAGAATTGGAGCTGCTGGAGTGGTATAGCGCTCCCTTTACCAAACAATAGATACCAAGAGAGAGCTGAGCCAGAAGGCCAAGCTTTCGATCCACCAGTAAATGTTTGTGCGCACTCTCTCCTATGCCCATGAAAGCTGGGTCGTGACTGAAAGAACAAGATCACAGATACAAGCCTGTGAGAATAGGTTTCTTAGAAGGTTGTGTGGTGTCTCCCTTAGAAATAGGGTGAGCAGCTCAGACATACGTGAGGGACTCGGAGTAGAGCCGCTGGTCCTACAAATAGAAAGGAGCCAGTTGAGGTGGTTCGGGCATCTAGTAAGGATGCCACCTGATCGCCTCCCAAAGGAGGTTTTTAAGGCACGTCCAGCTGGAAGAAGGCCACGGGCTAGACCCAGGACCAGATGGAGGGATTATATCCCCACATTGGCCTCGGAACGCCTTGAGATACCCCAATCAGAGCTAGTGGATGTTGCAAGGGAAAGGAAAGCTTGGAGGTCCCGGCTGAAATCTGCTACCTCCGTGACCCAGAGCGGTTGGATGACTATGGATGGATGGAAACATTTATTGAGCACTGGCTTACGTGGTGCAATTATGTCAGAGATAAATGGTCTGATTGTATTTCTTTACTTTAGTGAAGATGATTCCTCCCTGTTTTATCTTTAGCTTTGTTCCTATGGTATTGTTTTTTGTTTGTTCTTTTGTGTCTTTGTTTGCTTATGTTGTTTCAATTTCTATACTTGAATAAATAAGAAAATAATTATATTGTTTGCCATATGCATAGAACCTGAAAAAGTGAAATATCTGTATGTGAGTTTCTGAACACTAATAAAATGAAATTGTAAAAAAAAGTTCCTATTATCTCAATTTGGGCCACACACATTTGCCAACACCAGGTTATTAGCCACAATTCTACCTGTAACAATTACAAAGTGTCCATTAGATCTGAAATGACAGTGGATATTGAGAGGGGCATTTTTTTATGAATTAGAATTGCTCCCCTGCGCCTCTTGCTTGAAAATGAGGAATGATAAAGAAGCCCCAACCAAATTCTACGAAAGTTTAACATGACCTAATGGCTTAATGTGAGTCTCTTGGAATAAGGCTATTTAAGTCTTGAGGGATTTAAGATGGTTAATCACTTTGTTATGCTTAACAGGAGAGTTGAGGCCTTTAACATTCCAGCTTGTGAATCGAACTGCACAACTTGGTGCACATGAGACTGTACTAGCCATATAAAGGGATCAACGGTATTATTAGCTATGTTTCCTCCATGTGTGCCCCCACCCATCCCTGCCGATGACTCAGAGTCAGATCCAGAGAGAGGAAAAAAGGTACCATAAGCAACCCAGCCTCCCACCCAAACCCCATTGCTGCCTCTAGAAACAGCAGAGTGAAACTCATTGATTCACTGATCATCGTCTTTTGCTACTTCCTAAATCTATCAAGCTGATCTGACGATTTAAACTTATAGAAATGCATTACATCTTAAAAACCTCAAAGGGCATTTCTAACCTAGTAAAATAGGCATAACATTTATTTTGGACATTGCTGACGGTGAAAACGTGACAGTTTACCCTGAAAAAGTGGAACATTTATAAATATCTTGGTGCATGCTCAATAATCACGCTATGGAAAAAACAAAAAGAGGTTGATCAGTTCAACCGGATCAGAGGTTTATTCAGATAAGTTTTGTCATTCAACCTGGTGACTTCTTCAGTCTGAGCTAAGTGCAAGCATTCCCCCCCTTACATTAATACAGGACAACAATAGGCTCGGTTCATATGGAAGTTGGGTGATCAACTGCACATTCAGTGGCAATGAACACCATTCACAAAGGATTGGGGAATATTTGCAGTCACGGTATTGTAAGATGTGGATTCCCTGGATATGAAGTCTTGAGTCTATGTACTCCACGTATAAGGGGCAATACTACAGGCAGAAGCATGGGTGTGTTATGGGTTCCCCTGTTTCTCCTATAGAGGTCAACTTCTACATGGGGGTTGTAGAGAGGAAGGCTCTGGCATCATATCCAGGGAATCTGCCCACTTACTGTCTTGATGCATGCTCAATAATCTAGGTATGGAAATCACAAAAAGAGGTGAATCAGTTCAACTGGATCAGAAGTTTATTAAGAAACATTTCGTCACTCACCAGGTGACTTCTTCAGTCTGAGTGGAAAAAAAGTTCCCCTCCTTATAAACAGTACCTTGATGCCACACAACAATAGGCTGGTTTCATATGCCAGGAGGACTGCAGGGACTTGCACATCAGGGAGACCAAACAGACGCTGGCTAAGAGGATGGCACAACCCAGGAGAGCCAACACGTCAGGCCACGACTCTGTGGTCTACACACATCTACAGGCTAGTGGCCACTCATTCAAGGATTTAAAAAAAAGATTCCCTTATCAGTCCCCCCCGAAATTTGGATTTCTCTGCATTTTTGACCCAACCTATTGTATAGGAGCAGTGAGCTGCCAACATATGGCGCTCAGGGAGCAGTTAGGGGTTAATGTCTTGCTCAAGGACACCTCGACATGTTATATGCAGGACCGGGGATCGATCCTGCAACGTTCCGATTGCCAGACGACCGCTCTACCCACTGAACTATGCCGCCCCGATATGATGATGTTCACATCTTTGAAAGGGAGGAACGCTGGTTTGAAAAGGGGGTAGAAAGAGGCCCTATATGTAAAGAGGGAAGGACCATCTTTGAATAGGGGTGGTGGCCTGAGAGTATATCCGTCGGCGTCTTACGCGATTGCAAATATTCCCCAATCCTTTGGGGAATATCCTTTGGTTTGTACCCTTGCTTGTAAAGTTGCACCATGGAGCTTTTGTACTCTGCTCTTTGCTTCAACAAATCACTGCTGTAGTCTTCATAGACTTGGATCTTCTGCTCCTTGTAGAACAGCTCACCTCATCAACGAGCCTCACCGATGAGTAGATCCTTAACTAGGAAGCAGTGTAGGCGAATGATGAAAGGTTGTGGTTTATCTCATATGGCAGGCTTGGGTGCAAGGCTCCAGCAATCACAATCGAGCTCAGGTGTTGAAGAAAGGACCTCCTTGCCAAAGACATCAACAAGTGATTGGGAAAGGAATGTGGTTGGTCATGAACCTTCAAGTGATTCAGCTGGCCAATAATCCTGATGTTTAGGCCCCTACTGCGCCCCTTCCGGTCAGCTAACTTAGTTTTCAGCTGCATGTTATCTTGTTGGGAGGGTAAAACATGCTTTCTGTAGTTGTTGTAGATGATGGTCTAGCTCATTAAGAGTTGTCTTCCAGAGAATCAACTTTTCCCCATGGCCTGCTACAGTCGAATTCAAGCTGTCCATTGTTCTTTTCAATACATCAAAAGATAACTTAGTTCACTTGTTTCCATTTTATTCTCTTCAAATTCACTTTTTCCCTTAGATAATTCCATGTGTTTTTGGAAAAGCAACATTAGCCAGTTTTTTTAAAAACTTTGTGAATAATGGTAAAGTTCTTAATGATCATGCAACTAAGTCTGTAAATTAGTTCAGGCAGAATGTAGCGGTGCTCTTGTTCACTTAGTCAACCAATCAGATATGTGTCTGGTAAGCTGGTCAGCCATCAGAGTTACACCATGCCGTAATCCTACTAATTGGCTGCTGTCTGTTGTCTGTGCATATTGCTCCCATCTAAGCATATTCTTTGGGTCCCACCAGCTCCCCAGCATCCACAAACAAGCTCTATTACTAATTGTTTCCTGAAAATTTGTAATGATATCAGAGCCCTCAAGAACTGGTTGAATTTGAGCCTGGATGCCCAATTTAGATATGCTGCATTTCAATAGAATGGCTTTAATTTACACACAGGTTCTTTGGTTGAATTAGTAAAAACCTATAATGAGTCAATACATTTACAGAACTTAACACCTAGCACACATACCTACCAAAGAATATGACAGCTGTTAAAGAAGAATATTAGTAGCTGAACTAAATAGCTCCACCAACTATGTACCACCACCATGTAAATAAATAAATAAAATAAATGATTCCCTTATCAGTCCCGCAAGGGGAAATTTGTTCTCTGCATTTTTGACCCAACCTATTGTATAGGTGCAGTGAGCTGCCAACATATGGCGCTCGGGGAGCAGTTAGGAGTTCAGTGTCTTGCTCAAGGACACCTCGACATGCTGTATGCAGGACCGGGTATCAAACCTACAACCTTCCGATTGCCAGGCGACCGCTCTACCCACTGAGCTATGCCCACTGAGCTATGGGTAATCGAGAAAGAGTTATCAAACTGTTGAGACAGGGGGTCGCGGTAACTCAGGGATAGATCGTGTGCTTCAGGATCTGAGGAGCCTGAGGTTGCAGGTTCGAACTCAACACAGGGTGTCAGGAAAGGCATCTAGCCTTAATCTCCCACACCTACCCTGGAATGGAATGATGACCTCTCCAGGGTGTTTGCATCTATGCACTTGATGTATGTCGCTCTGGATAAGAGGATCTGTTAAATGCCTGTAATGTAATGTAATGTACCTGTTGACGATATTTTTTTCTGGAGGATCAGGGCCAGTATCCGCCAGCAGCAGCAATTTGTCCACCTAGAATATGAAACATGATATAATGATAGATTAGCATTGAATAGGTCAGAATTGAAGAGAGTTCATGGACTAATGAAATAAAAGATAAGGTACTCCTTTCTTAGTCCCACAAGGGATATTTGCAGTGTCAGAGTAGCAAAGTGAAAGAAAGACGAAGGCATACGAAAAATCCATCCATCCATCGTCAGCCGCTTATCTGGTGTCGGGTCGCGGAGGTAGCAGATTTCAGCCGAGACCTCCAAGCTTTCCTTTCCCTTGCAACATACAATAGCTCTGATTGGGGGAACTCAAAGCATTCCCAGGCCAGTGTGGAGGTATAATCCCTCCATCTGGTCCTCGGTCTACCCCGTGGCCTTCTTCCAGCTGGACGTGCCTGAAAAACCTCCTTTGGGAGGCGATCAGGTGGCATCCTTACTAGATGCCCGAACCACCTCAACTGGCTCCTTTCTATTTGTAGGACCAGTGGCTCTACTCCGAGTCCCTCACGTATGTCTGAGCTTCTCACCCTATCTCTAAGGGAGACACCAGACACCCTCCTAAGAAACCTCATCTCAGCTGCTTGTATCCGTGATCTTGTTCTTTCAGTCATGACCCAGCTTTCATGGCCATAGGAGAGAGTGGGCACAAACATTGACCGTAGATGAAAGCTTTGCCTTCTGGCTCAGCTCTCTCTTGGTAACATGGTTTGGTAAAGGGAGCACAATACTGCTCCAGCAGCTCCAATTCTCTGGTCCAACTCATGCTCCATTCTCCCCTCACTTGAGAACAAGACCCCCAG
>OMLC01046832.1:0-16236 GCA_900302585.1 Regalecus glesne | reverse complement strand
AGTAGAGAGGCTGAAGAGGGAAAGAGCAGAGACCAGCCTCAGATTTATAAAGACACACCAGGGAAAGCACAACATATGTTTACACACACACACACACACACACACACACACACACACACACACACACACACACACACACACACACACACACACACACACACTGTGGTAGGATGACCCATACAGCTACAACACAGTGAAATAATCCTGTCATCTATTTTAGAACAGGGTGAAATGATCGATACATCCAAGTTGAGATGAAGAGAAAAATAGATCTAGATCGACTTAGAGAGAGAAACAGAGAGGTAGAATAGATAAAGGGAAAATAAAATGAGAGAAGTTACACTTACCATGGAGAGAATGAGAGAAGATGATGCAGATGGGGATAGTGATTTTTCAACATAGAAAAGGAAAACAAATCTGTTCTGGATGTTCACATGAAAATCCCAACCTTGAAAATGTTAGAGCTTTTTCTGTGTTCTTTATAAAACCGCCAGATGGATGCATATCTAACAGGGAATTATCTGTAATTTACTCTCATACGACACAGAAACCTATCCCTTCATTGCACACTGGAGCTAGACATAAGCAGCATTTATACAGTGAGAGAAAAATAGATTCAGTCAGCTTGGATGTTTGCAAGAAAGATTCCTCAAATGAAACAGTGTTAAATATGGATATGCAAACTGAATTTAGCCCAGAACCTGCTCAGGTCTGAAAGTTTGTTTTGGTCTTATACAGACAGTTGGTGCGACAAAAGCAGGATATGGTCATGAGCTCAGTGTGTCTCAGTGGGTAGAGCACATGCCTGGGAATCAGGCAGTGGATTCCTATCCCACCACATAGCTCAGTGAATGTGATGCATTCATTGCAACGTGCTTTGAGTGGTCATCAAACTAGAAAAGTGCAATATAAGAGCATTTACATGATAATCAGAGAAGGACTTCTAGTGCAGGGAATACGATAGCCACATGGAAAAGACATGAGGTAAAAAGCGAGGTGTGGGATATAGATTGGAGCACATGCAGAAAGAGGTTAGACCAGAGCACACTTTGATTTAAGTAATGCTATCACATGACGCTTAAAGTTATTCATCACATCTCTGAAAGGCCGCCATTATATTTCTATCATAAAATCAACTCATGAAATGAAAATATTAGTTTTCATTATGGGTAATATTGTAAATGAGTGAAAAGAGTTGCTAGTAGCAGTTGTGCAATATATGATTTTCAGTCAAGTCCCAGATGTGATACAACAGTGCCATAATTATTTGCTGGAATATCCAATGTATTGAGAGTATTTGAGATTGACACTTGAACAAAGTATTGCAGTGTGTTCAGAGTTAGTGACAGTGGAGAATGAAGTACACGGGGCTGCTAACTTCAAGCCAGAGCAAATAGACTTTGAGTGAATGTCATGGTACAAAACAGTTGAGCTAAATGGGTGAAATAGTTGGCAAGCACAATTTTGCCCTATATAAAATAACTAGTTTCTAAATCTAGTGGCATATGATCATGATCGGAAGCTCCCTTTTATAGATATAGACAGAAGTGCATTTTAAAATTTCATAAGCCCAATTATTGTTTTCCCTTCAAAATCATCCTAACATTGCCTGGTTTCAGGTGAGAAGGGGTTGCTGAATATTATCAGTTTATTGTGTATTAATTTGATGATCTTAGTCTACAGCTCAAAGTGAACATAACCAGGTTAACTTTGTCCTGTAGTGATCTATATCATTTATTACTGTCACCCTTATCTTCATCTATATCTACATAAGCATGGCCACCATGTTGTGATGTTGTATAAAGTCATCCATGGGGAACAAGGAGGAATTTGTAGGTCTATCTAAGGAGCAAATTGATGTTATTGACACTATTATTATTTTACTAATATTAGTAAAATAACTAGTTTCACGTTTGGCTGCGCAAACCTATCAACAAACCAAAATCCCTTTTGTGTAAAAATCATATGTTTGCCTCCAAAACCAGACAAAACAAAGCCCATGTCAAAATTATTTCAAACATTTGAAGAGCAGCTTACTGCCTAATTTTGTGTCAAGCTTCCCATTTATTTTGTTCAAGTGCCAAGTGATGTCATATGGACTGGATCTCAAAGCCATACTTAAATAGTTTTAATTGTTTCTAATAATGGGCCTGTACTGGCTCTGACCTCTCCCTCACCTCTATCCTCAACCAACATTTACCCCATGACTTCACAGGAGAATTTTCTCACGGGTGTCGGGCAGTTTGAGTGCCACTAGCCCACCACAGACCAGTGCCCCAAAGGAAAGAAGGATGGGGATAGCTTTGGTTATGCCGACAAAGCTGGCAAAGATAGAGCTACCCAGGACAGCTGCTAGCTTACACAGGGCATTCAGCACACCAAATGCAGTGGCCCTGAGAAGGGGATAGAGAGAAAAGAGTGAGAAGGTAATGGAGAGAGAGAAAAAAAAAACATTTAGTGCTATGAGTGTATGTGCTGGGATAGTGGGGCCCCAACAGTGCTACAGAATGAAAAGTACCTTTTGGAGGCGGGGTACAGCTCCACTGTAACCACCTCAATGCCATTCCATGCAGCTGCACTGACACCACAGAACAGGCACTGCAGAGCGATGATGGCTGACTGGGTGTAACTAAGGAAGAGGAAGAATGTACAGCCTGCAGAGATAAGCATTGAACCACCTAAAGAGGAGTATAAGATAGAGTAGAGGCAGGGTAAATAAAGAGATAGAGAGGGAGAAAGAGGGTCATTTGATAACGCAAATAATTATGGAATTGGATTTTTTTCTTACTTTGAAGCCTTTAAAACGTAATATTAATGTATACATTTGAGTAAAGTATCCTTTGATTTGAGAAAATGTGACTAAAAAGAGAAAGAAAGGCCAAGAGATGGAAATACCCGTTCCAGGGTATACAGCATCAACTGTGGTGACTCAGCAATAGAGCACATGCCTGGGAGTCAAGCTTTGTGGGTTTGCATCCCACAGCAAGGCTAAGTACATATGAGCCATTCGTTGTAAAGTGATTTGAGTGGTTACTAGACTAGAAAAGTGCTTTATAAGAGCCAGTCAAACATACTAGAGTGAAGTTGCCTATGGAGGCTTAGGCTGAGACCAGATTCATTGCTTAATCCGAAAATGAAACCCTAACCTGAACCCAAACTGTATCCTAACCTCATCCAATAAAAAACCTTAACGGAAAATTTGAAAAGATGAAAAGAAAACCATGAAAAAAATCCATACTTCGACCAGTGTGGGAACTACTGTGGAGCCAGCATCCACAGGCAAATTAGTTCAAGACCGCAGCACTGAGATGTACTTTTGAGGTCTATGTGTTTGATTTCCAAATAAAATAAGATAAAATATTTATGTTTTAGCCCCACAATGGGCCTAAGTCTTGTAATTCATGCAATCTGATAGAAAAAATGCTACTAGTGGCAAGAATGAAGGATATATGAAATTTTATCATCACAAAATACCAGCCAATGCTTTTGATCAATACATCAAAATTGTACATACATTTTAGCAAAATTAACATAAATATGCATCTTAAATATTGTGCAAACTTAAAAAAAATTAAATCACCTATGATTTTGACCCTGCCGATTTTCTCCATGAAGAGGGCTGAAATTATGTTGCCAGGTAAGACAGCCAGGCTACCCAGGAAGCTGACCAGATAAATGAGAACATCATTTTCCTCAATGGTGTCCAGATGGCAGCCATGTTTGTTGTGGGTGAAGGAGGTGTTCTCCATCCTACAGTTGATGAACTTCTCCTCCCACAAGTCTAAAGAGAAACAAAAAATAAATAAACAACTCATTCTCAAGATTTCATTTCATGACTAAATAGAGAAAAAAGTATAGGAAAATGAAGTTGTTGCTTATATGTGTTACTGCAAATTATATATGGAGGATTATTATCTGCCTCTCCAAGGAACCATCACCGTATCATGGTGGTGAGGTTTGAGTATCTCTATGAACCTGAGAGCTGTGTTGGCTGGAGCCTATTGCTCCTAGTAGGGTCTCCCATGGCAAATTGGTCTCTGGTAAGGGACCATACTTAGAATGGTTCAAGAAGACCCCATGAAAGATCGGGGAAGAAAAGATGCTACCCTGCCCGGAGGAAGCCCAAGGCCCTCATCTGGAGCCAGTTCAAGAAGGAGGGCCCATCAGCGAGCACCTGGTTGCTGATTTTGTTATGGAGCCTGTCCAGGATCAGACCAAAAAAACAACGTGGACAATGTTACATCCTGTGGACCCACCACCTAGAGGAAGAACCAGTGATGATGGGTGCCACTGCCAGAGAGGTAGCAGTGAAGGCAAAGGGAATCAACGGACCAGACCCAAGAAACAGAGGCTGGCATTGGGAATGTGGAATGTCACCTCCCTGGAGGGTAAGGAGCCAGAGATTGTTCGGGAGGTGGAACGTTACCAGCTAGATCTGGTGGGGCTCACCTCTACACAGAATAGGATGTGTAACTTAAGTCTTAGATAGGGGTAGGACTTTATTCTTCTCTGGAGTTGCCCAAGGTGAGAGATGCCAGGAGGGTGTGGGGATACTCACAAGTCCCTGGCTGAGTGCCCATATACTGGCGTTTAATCATGTCGATGAGAGGGTCTCCCCCTACACCTTAGGGTTATTGGGGGGGGGGCTGATTGTCGTCTGTGCCAATGCATCAAACCGTAATTCAAGGTATTCAACCTTTTTGCAGACCCTGAATGGAGTCCTGAATGGAGCTCCTGTAGGGGACTCTGTCATTTTACTGGGAGATTTCGGTGCATATGTGGAAAACGATGGAGAAACTTGGAGGGGCATGATTGGGAGGATCAGCTTCCCTGATTTGAACCCAAGTGGGGCTTTATTGTTGGACATTTGTGCTAGTCATGGATTGTCCATGACAAACACCATGTTCGAACATAAGGATGCTCATAAGTGTTCATGGTACCAGAGCATCTTAGCATGAAGGTCAATGATATATTTTGTTATTGTATCATATAATATAATGTCACATGTTTTGGACACTGGGGTGAGTAGAGGAGTGGAGCTGTTAACCGACCACCATCTTGGTGGTGAGTTGGGTCATGTGAAGAGGGAAGCCTCAGGACAGACCTGGTAAGCCCAAATGTATAGTGTGGGTGAACTGGGAACAACTGGAGGAGGACTCTGTCAGGGAGACCTTCAACTCCCACCTACAGCAGAGCTTTTCTGGCATCCCTGTAGAGGTTGGGGACATTGAACCAGAGTGGACTATGTTCAAAGCTTCCATTACTGAAGCTACAACTATGAGCTGTGGTCTCAAGGTCATAGGTGTCTCAAGGGGTGGTAACCCAAAAACACCCTGGATGACACCAGCAGTTAGGGAAGCTGTCTGACTGAAGAAGGAGGCCTTCCAGGATAAGTTATCCAGGGAGACTCCAGAGACATTTCCAAGGTAAAAACAGGGTTGAAGGACGGCAGCCTCAGTAGTCGAAAGAGGAAAAACAGCGAGTATGGTAGGAGTTCAGGGAAACCACAGAGAAGGACTTTAGGTCAGCACCAAAGTGCTCTTGGAAAACATCTTGATGCATACTCAAGAAAACCATCCGGCACCTCAGGAGGGGCAAACGGGGATCCGTCCAAGCTTTTTATAGTAAGGATGGGACACTGTTGAACTCAACTGCGGATGTAATAGAATGATGGAAGGAACACTTTAAGTAACTCCCGAACCTGACCAACCAACCCTCTAGGATAGAGACAGAGCTGGAGGATGATGGAGGATCAACATCAATTTCCCTGGAGGAGGTCACTGAGGTAGTCAAAAAACTCCACAGTGGCAAAGCCCCAGGGATTGATGAGATCCATCCAGAACTGCTGAAGGCTTTGGGTGTTGAGGGACTGTCATGGATGACACGTCTCTTCAACATTGCCTGGAATTCCAGGAAAGTGGCTAAAGAGTGGCAGACAGGGGTGGTGGTCCCAGCGTTCAAAAAAGGGGACCAGAGGGTGTGTGGTAATTACAGAGGCATCACATTACTCAGCCTCCCTGGAAAGGTCTACTCTAAGGTGCTGGAAAGGAGAGTCAGGCCAATAGCCGAACCACAGATTGAAGGGGAACAATGTGGATTCTGACCTGGTTATGGAACAACAGACCAGCTCTTTATGCTCATAAGGATCCTGGAGGGGGCCTGGGAGTATCCCCATCTAGTCTACATGTGTTTTGTAGATCAGCAGAAGGCTATGACCAAATCCCCCAGGAGATATTGTGGGAGATGCTGTGGAAGCATGGGGTAGGGGGGTCTCAGGGCCATCTAATCTCTGTATAATCAAAGCGATAGCCATGTCTAGAGTCTTGTTAGTAAGCCGGACTCTTGCGGAGGTTGGTCTCTACCAGGGCTTCTCCTTGTCACCTATCCTGTTTATGATATTCATGGACAGGATCTCAGGTGTAGTCGTGGAACAGAGGGATTGCAGTTCGGTAGACTCTGGATTGCATCACTTCTTTTTGCAGATGATGTGGTTCTGGTGAAATCATCGGTCCTTGACCTTCAACACTTAGTGGATTGGTTCACAGTGGAGTGCAAAGCAGCTGGAATGAGGATAAGCACCTCTAGATCTGAGACCATGGTTCCAAGAAGGAATCTTGGGGATTGCCCAATCCGAGTAGGGAATGAGTATATTGCCTAAGTGAGGGAGTTCAAGTATCCCGGGGTCTTCGTTTCAAGTGAGGGGAAGATGGAGCATGAGTTGGACCAGAGAATCGGAGCTACCGGAGGAGTATTGCGCTCACTTTACCAAACCATTGTTACCAAGAGAGAGCTGAGCCAGAAGGCAGAGCTCTCGATATACCGGTCAATGTTTGTTCCTACTATCACTTATGGCCATGAAAGTTGGTTCATGACGGAAAGAATAGGTTTAATGATACAAGTGGCTGAGGTGGGTTTTCTTGGAAGGGTGATTGATGTCTCTCTTAGAGACAGGGTGAGAAGTCATCCATGAGGGTCTTGAAGTAAAGCCGTTGCTCCTTCAAGTAGAAACAAAACAATTGAGATGGTTTGGGCATCTATTAAGGATGCCACCTGGTTACCACCAAAATGAGGTTTTTCCAGGCATGTCCAGCTGGGATGAGACCATGGGGTAGACCAAGGACCAGTTGGAGGGATTATATCTCCACACTGGCCTAGGAATGCCTCGAGATCCACCAGTCAGTGCTAGTTGATGTTGCAAGGGAAACGAAAACTGAAGTTCCGGGCTGAAATCTGCTACCTCCATGGCCTGATGCTGAATAAACCATTGATAATGGATGGATAGATGGATGGATTATTGTCTGAAAACTATAATATGCCACTGAGTACACAGAGTACATGTTTAATCTGAGTGGGAATTTCACTCCTGATTAGGAGTGTTATACTGTGTATATGAGCTACACAAGGCCACATTTATAAACAAATGATACATTATTTCCTTTACCATGGGTAGTATTGCAAGACTTTTGAGCTAAAAATGTTAATTGATAGGATGTAGTTGGTCAAGAAGCAAATTTACTGTAGATTATTCAAAACACGACTCTCAAATAGTAGGTTTACAGTGCAGTCCTCGGTTATTTGTGCTTTATAGTGATCATAGCCACCATTATGAACAGGTATTGGCTTAGTAATTATTTTCAAATATAATCATTCCAAATATACAAATCCAAATATCATCCTTCTGCTTCAACTAATCTGATGTTGTTTTATTCTTTTTTTTCCCTCTGGGTAGCTTGAAAGTATCATTTCAAACATTAGTGCCAGTCAAATTAAAGTAAGTTATATATAGCAGCAATGATCTTCTGCCGACCCCAACTTTTTTTTACAGAAGACCGCTGAAAGAGAAATACAAACCACAGCCGTTTAACCCCGTTGTGCTTCCAGTACTCTTCAGTACATGGGTGCACATGAAATGTGCATGAGAGGTATGGCACAAGGGGTGATTGAGGAGGTCATTGTTTAGATCATTTGTGCATTGACTTGATTTGTCATTTGACAAATGAACAAACAACAAACAAAGTGTCTATAAGTAAAACCATTGCAATATGTTACCCTCTCCTGATGACTTTAGTGCGATGCTCTGAGTCTTTTTTTTGTTGCTCATCACAACAAATCATTCAATGTCTAGGCATTAAACTCTTTCATTGTCCCTTCTTTGATTCTACTGTATTTGTTTACTCTGTGAAAAAAAATTCACCAATGTGGTAACCAACAACCTTGACCTGTGAATCCTTACCTAACATTGAAAATGGTCTTTAACAATGACAGTGGTCTTTAAACTGCTTTCAAAGATCATTTTTAAATCACCTGGAATCTTGTCCTTTACTCACATTTTTTTCACTAAATAACTTATATTGCTAATTATTGAAGGGAAATTCCACAGATGCTTTGTATATGTATGTTGAGAAATGTGATTGATTGAAGTTGTAAAGTCCTCACTATACTATACTAAAAAAGAAATTGTGTTCTACTGAGAGCCTTCCAATTGTGCCTACATGTCAGCTTATGTATTGTTGTCCATAGAAATCCTTTGCATTACTGGTTTGTGTCATGTCCTTTATACCACTGGATATGTAGGCTAGCTGAGAAAGGGAGGATGTGTTTTTGGACAGCGTGTTTAGAGTAGATTAAAGTATTAGAAACCCTTCTAGGCTGTATGTTACTTTTTTCAGCCACCAGATGACATCATACATGTCGCTAGGCAACCAGGATAAATGACTACGATGCAACTCCCCCAGAGATCCAAAAATGATTGAGAAAAACTGCATGTATTTGTTTTGAGTGCTGTCTGCTTTTTGGTCAACAGAGATATTGTTGAAAATGTGCAAAATACTCTTTAATCCCTTGATTATGTAATAGCTTCTATTTGTATTGTAGTTTACAGTTGAACGGACATTGCAGTTCCTAAACACACCAACTGTCTGCAAATAACATTAACCCATATCAACAGCTATAGCCAATCTATGGGCCTTAAAACATATTGCTTGACTTTCTTAACCTGTTACCTACCTGTGTTGTAGAATGTAGTGGACCGAATAGTGCAGTTCTCAAAGACTGTGTCTGTGGACTTGATATCCTCAAATTTACAGTCTTCGAACAGTGTGTCCACAAATTTCACTGACTTCATCTCTATCTTGATGAACCTATTTGGATGGGATGGGATTCACAAAAAAGCACAAAACACCCAAAGAAAACACAAAAACTCACTTCTATGATGGCATTTCAGAACTGGAAAGGATAGAATGGGCACTTCCAGGTTTATCAAAGTAATCCTCTTTAGTACATGTAAGATGGCCACAATGGAAAATACTGTCATGGAACAAAGCAGCATTTAAAACTAGGGCAGGGTATTAGACTCAAAAGATTTGAAACTCCTCTCCATGATGATAGATTAAATATATAAAATGAATTTTCAATGATGGCCATCTTAAATATGATAATCAAGAACACAGATTTGTGAAGGCACATTCTACCCATCTTATTTCTGTGCTCAGCATGGAAGTTGATAATATACAGTAATGTTAAAAAGCATACTGTATATGTGTTCGAAAAACTTTCTACCTTTAACGTGAAGCCTTTTAAACCCCAAAAGGTTTACTTACTTCACTCACATGAATAGTGGATTTTTGATTTTCAAATATATACTGTGCAACCATTTATAACAAGTATAACACATATAATATTAAAATATAATGATAACTCAAGCAAAAATTTGAAGCTTTTATAAGCCATTGGGTTTAGGATGTTAGTTTAGGTCTTCACTATATTGTGACTAATATCTATGATTTTCACAGTATTTGGATAGCCAGTAGCTAAACCCTACACAATTTTAGTGATTTTGCTGAAATCTACAGGTTAAAACTCATAAAAACATAACAGGCAGGTCACAGTTCTTTGTGATGTTATCATAGCAGGAACTCTAGCTAATGAGTCTGTTGGATGCAGGTGCACCAAAGGCCAAGCACTGACAATGTTATTGACAACTGTTGGTGTTGGCACTGTCTGTCTGTCTGTCTGTCTGTCTGTCTGTCTGTCTGTCTGTCTGTCTGTCTGTCTGTCTGTCAGCTCTAACAGACAGAAAAAGTAAGTCAGTTGTTATTGGCTCCAGCTGTATTTATCTTACAATAATAACATTACAGAGAACCAAGGCAACCCTGGCATGTTAATAGGGCATTAACCTGTAGATGTCACTAAACTCACTAAAATAGCTTGGAGTTAAGTTAGTCTTTAGCCAATTGCCATAATGGCTCAGCGTTCTAGAGAAACATACAAAAAAATAACATGCCACTGCAGAACAACAGCAAAACTGAAAATGCAATGATGGATTTATAGTAACACTTGTCTTTAATAGAACAAGGTGTTACTGATCATTTTAAGAATGAAAGCAGTAAACAACAAGAATCACAAAAAAAGAGGTGAATCAGATCAATAGGAACTTAAAAGCTTATTCGGAAATGTTTCCTCATTTAAACAGGTGACATCCTCAGCCTGAAGAGACAGCAAGCCCCCCCCTTTACAAACAGTACATCGATGCTACACCCCAATAGGCTGGGTTAATATGAAAGCCAAATCATCAACTGCCCATTCATTGGCAATGAGCACCATTCAACAAAGGATTGAGGAATATGTGCAATCACAGCATTGAAAGAAGACGACAGATGTACTCTCAGGCCACCACCCCTATTCAATGAGGGTTGTTCCCTCTTGACATAAATAACCTCTTTAATCCCCCTTCCAAACGAGCATTCCTCTCTATATAGGATGTGAACACCATCATCTTGAATGAGTGTCCACTAGCTTGTAGGTGGGTGTAGACCACTGAGTCCTGGCCTGACGTGTTGGCTCTCCTATGCTGCGCCATCCTCTTAGCCAGCATGGTTGGTCTCCCCGATGTACAAGTCACTGCAGTCCTCCTGGCATTTAACAGCGTACACTACATTACTCTGTTTGTGCGGGTGGACCTGATCCTTGGGGTGGACCAACTTTTGACGCAGTGGGTTTAGGGGGTTTGAAAGAAACTGAGACGCGATGTTTTGAAAATATGCGTCTCAACTGTTCCGACAGATGGCTGGGAGCACTGTTTGGGAGGCTCCCTGGCTTTCACAAACGCCCAGCTAGGGTAACCACACTTAACCAGGGCCTGTCTAATATGAGATTTCTCTGCCTCCCCTGCTGCTGAGTCAGTGGGAACTTTGTCAGCCTGGTGGTACAGAGTCCTGATGACTCCCAGTTTATGCTCCATAGGGTGGTGGGAGTCAAACCATAAATACGGATCCGTATGTATGGGTTTGCACTACACACTTACACTTAACTGTCCCCCAACACCAATCATAACCTTACAATCCAGGAAAGCCAACACGTCATTTTTGGCATCCTCCCTTGTGAATATAGTGTAGGTGTCCACCGAGTCAATGTGCTCAGCAAACTGTGGTACGTCCTGAGATTTGTACTGTTTATAACAAGGGGGCGGGGAAAACTTGCAATCAGTCCAGACTGAAGATGTCACCTGTTTGAATGACGAAACGTTTTTGAATAAACCTCTGATCCAGTTGAACCGATTCACCTCTTTAACCGACAACCTCGCAATCCGGGATGTCAAGAGGGAACACCATCGTTGAACAGGGGTGGTGCCTGAGAGTACATCTGTTGTTTTCTTACATTGTTGTGATTGCAGGTATTCCCTGGTCCTTTGTGAATGGTGTTCATTGCCACTGAAGGTACAGTTGATGACCAGGCTTGCATATGAACCCTTCCTATTGGGGTTTGGCATCGATGCACTGTTTATAAAGCGAGGGGGTGCTTGCAGTCTGCTCAGACTGGGGATGTCACTTGTTTGAGTGACGAAACATTTTTTAACAAACTTTTAAGATCCAGTCGAACCAATTCATCTCTTTTTTTGTAATTCACTTACCTGGATTATTGAGCATGGATCAAGACAGTAAAAACACGAAGCGCTTTTTAAATACCCCAAACTCTGTGCCAACTTGTACTCTTCTTCCCAGAGTGCTTAATTTTTCCAATGCTGAGCATGCTTTTATTACACAAAATTCTAAACACTTAATGCCAGAAACATTATATCTTGGTCAAAGTATTAACGATATCGACCAACATCACAACACACTGTGGATACAAGACTAACAAGCTTTGTGAAAATGAGATGTCAGCAAGTTTGACATAAGACATTGCAATAAATGTGCAACACCAAAACTGTGGAAGGAAATAACGTAGCATGGTGTCTAGTTTTACTTTATGGCCAAGATGGAAAAGCCCAACTTTTGCTGTTCCAAGAATTCTTCATGATATTCCTGTTGAGTCTTTATATTGTGCGAGTAACTCAAGGCCGTGTTTTATTCACTTTCTATTCGGTCAATGCAGAAAGGAGTCTTAACGAGTTTTGATGGATTTCTCTGCAAAATCAATTTTTTTATATAAACTTGAATTAAACATTTGAAAGTAAATTAGCACAATGCCTGAGATGAACTTACTTGTCTTGGATGTACTCTCCTTCTATATGGATCTGGTTCTCCAAAGAAAAGTTAAAATGGAAGCCTTCCACTCGCTCTCTGTGAAACACCTGAGGAACAAATGAAAGAAAAGGTTTTATGGATTTTTTTGACCTGTTAAGGTCTATAAGGGTAATAAAGGCGAATCCTTGTGCATGCCAGGTAGTGAATACTCTGATAACAATAATATGTGCATAGATGCGTACAACAAAGCTTCAGTAAGGTGAGAAATAGCAGGAACATTGTTGAAGATACTGTAAAGATTTTTTCATCCAACACGTATGAACGTAGGTATAGTGACCAAACAGTGTGAACTGTTTATACCCATGTGTGGGTCGCAACCAAGGAGAGACCCAAGCATCTGACTGGCAGTGGCAAATCAGTGACATTTACCCTCCCACACTGTTGAAGTATTCAAGTGAAAAAACAAACTCCTTTTGTCTACACGGTTTCTGGTTCTAATTTAGACAAACTAACCTGACTAATTATTCAGAAAGGGTTTTAGCGGCCTGGGCCGGTATAGTATCGGCACATCGACCCCACACCACAGGATTTTCCCCAGGGTTCAGTCCTGGGTCCCCTTCTGTTCTCCCTCTACACCCAAGTCCTCTGCCCTGTAATCTCTGCTCTAGGCTTGTCTCATCACTGTTATGCCGATGACACCCAACTCTTTCTCTCCTTCCCTGCCTCCAACATACAGGCCTCCTCCCCGATTTCTGCTTGCCTGACAGACATCCAGAACTGGATGGATAACCACCATTTCCAGCTTAACCCAGCCAAAACTGAGATTATCTTCTTTGCTGCCCCATCTTCTAACCTCATGGATTTTTCTATTTCCCTTGGGAGCACTATAGTGTCATCATGACCCTCTGTGAAGAATCTTGGAGTGGTGATGGACAACAGACTATCCCTCTCCCAGAACATCGTGGCAGTGATTCGATGGTGCAGATTCTTCCTGTACAACCTCCGGTGAATCTGCCCCTTCCTCACCACCTACTCAACTCAGCTCCTGGTCCAAGTGATGATCCTGTCCCGTTGTCCTGTACTGCAACCCTCTGCTGGCTGGTTTACCAGCTTCTGCCATCAAACCTCTACAACTCATCCAGAACGCTGCCACTCGTCTAGTCCACAACCTCCCCAGACATTCCCATGTCACCTTCCTGCTCACTGACCTCCACTGGCTGCCTGTTATGGCTCGCATCAAATTTAAGACTTTGGTGCTTTCATACCAGGCAGTCAAGGGGTCAGCACCTGGATACCTGCAGAGGCTCATCAGACCCTATGCACCAACCAGACCTCTCCATTCTGCCACCTCTGGTCGCTCGGCACCTCCCCCTCTCCATACCTGCTCCTCACAGTCAGAACTACTGTCTTTCCTGGCTCCTGGCTGGAGGAATGACCTGCCCATGGCAGTCAGAACAGCAGAAACCCTGACCAACTTCAAACGCAGATTAAAGACTCATCTCTTCAGCCTGTAGCTCTCCTCCTCCCAATCCGGTCCTAGTCCTAATTCCTAGTTTTAGCCCTATTCCGTTTCTTCTCGATGTACTTGGATTAGGCACATGCAATCTTGTTAGTTTTATTTTGGTTAGGTTTCTACTTAGTTGATGTTGTGTTGGAGTCTTATGATGGTACTATACCCGTTACCTAGCTCTAGTGTTGTTCCAGTATCTTTTGTATCTTGACCCTATGCACTTGTTGTATGTCGCTCTAGATAAGAGTGTCTGCTAAATGCCTGTAATGTAATGTAATGTAATGGTTGTCACTGCACATTTTAGCTCACTCTGGGTTTTCCAAAAAGTGTTGGCCTACAGCCAAGACACAATAGGTTCAGGTGTTTATGGCACTATACTCCCTGCAGGTGTTCTCTTGTTGGGCCTAATAATAACAACAATAAATACCAGTTATAATAAATTGACAAATTACTTAAAATGAAAAAAAAAATATTGTAATCCACACAAAAGAGGAAACCAACTCAAATTACTTTTGGTGCTTGCAGAATCTATCATTATTAATTATGAAACCACCATACTGCAAGAATATTATTTGTATTATGGAGTGTTGTCAACATCACCTTGACTTTGGACTGGTAGTCCTCTTGCTGAAGATGTTTGATCATGTCAGGGAACCACACAGACAGACCATAATAACTGGAACAAAGTTTTGGAATACAGTGGATGTTGCCGTAAAATGCAAAATATTGTTATAAATCACATGGAATGGCAGTCACATATCCTTGTAGTTCATGTTTAAAAAGTTTAATTAGTTGACTAACACTTTTGAGCTTGGTTTTAAATTGACATGATGTGGAGCTAAAAGATGGTGTTGTTGAAAGTAGAGTACATTGGTATCTTGCGAGTGATCAAAACCTATGTTCTACAGTAGATGTAAGAGAGTAATCTATCACGAACATTATGATTCAAGGTGATTTTGTTCACATGAATTTCCTGTTTTAATCCAGCAAGTCAAAATGTTTCATTAACCAGACCGCTCACGTATAAACATAACTAATATCAATGGACAGCTATGTAATTAACTAACCTGAAAGCCATACAGAACCAGATAATGGCCATGACGAGTGTAGCAAACCTCAGCTCGGCAGAAAAAAGAGATGCTATGTTTCTGAGTACCTGAGAGAAATATAGAGATAAAAGATAGGCTGGCATCATTTATCTATAGTCAAATATTTGTAGGATACTTTTTCTCTTACCGTCTGCATCAAAGATTGCAGTAAACAGTAGACATGACTCAAACTAAAAGAAACAATCTAAAATGACTTCTTCTGGCACACAAGCGTTATAGAAAAAGTCTGTCTATAGTTTCTGTCTCTTTTAGCGTAGATTCACCTGTGAATATTGATACACTGACTTCTCCTAAATGAGTTATTTATGAGATGATAAACTGTTGGACGGTATGCTGGGATCACCAAGGTTCCCAAATAAGCATCAACAAAGTCCATTGTAAATTTGTAAATATAAAGAAAGAAAGCTTGACTTATTCAGTCCTTCTCTAAATTGTGTGTTATGCTCTTTGCACAACATTCATTGCATGTCTATTTGTCTTGGGGAGAGTCAAGAAAAGTCAATTTTAGGGGGAGAGATCTCTCCTCTGTTGCTCCCCCTGAGGTTTCTTCCTATTTTTTTCCTCCTTGTTAAAGGGATTTTCTTAAAGGAGTTGTTCCTTATCTGATGTAAGGGTTTAACGACAGGTTCTTGTGTTATTGTAAAGCCCACTGAAGGATTTTTGACCAACACAAATAAATTTGACTTGACTTCTGGGAAAAGAAAAATTAAGATAAATATGGGGGAAAATGTCTTCATGCATGCTCAATAATCAAGGTAAGGGAATCACAATAAAGAGGCGAATTGGATCAACTGGAACTCAGAAGTTTATTATGTTTATGTGGTGGGAGTGTCGGAGAAGTTGAGACGCGTATTTTCAAAACATGGCGTCTCAGTCAAGCCCCTGAACACACTGTGGCAAAAGTTGGTCCACCCCAAGGATCGGGTCCCCCGGCACAAACAGAGTAACGTAGTGTACGCTGTTAAATGCCAGGAGGACTGCAGTGACTTGTACATCGGGGAGACCAAACAGACGCTTGCAAAAAGGATGGCGCAGCATAGGAGAGCCAACACGTCGGGTCAGGACTCTGCGGTCTACACCCACCTACAGGCGAGTGGCCACTCATTCAAGGATGATGATGTTCACATCCTTGATAGGGAGGAACGCTGGTTTG
>OMLC01046826.1:0-18126 GCA_900302585.1 Regalecus glesne | reverse complement strand
TATTAGGCAACCACCCAATCTCCTAAACTATGCCACCCCACAAATCTCTACCACTACTATGTTTTAGCTGCTCCCATCAGGGGTCTCCACAGCAGATCATCATCTCCATCTCTTCCTGTCCTCTACATCTTCCTCTGTCTCACCAGCCACCTGCATGTCCTCCCTCACCACATCATAAACCTCCTCTTTGGTCTTCCTCTTCTCCTCTTGTCCGGGAGCTCCATATTCAGCATCCTTCTCCCAGTATACCAGCATCTCTCCTCCACACATGTCCAGACCATCTCAGTCTGGTCTCTCTGGCTTTGTCTCCACACCCTCCACCCTGAGCTGTTCCTCTGATATACTGGTTCCTGATCTGGTCCTTCTTCATCACTCCCAATGTAAATCTCATCATCTTCACCTCCTCCACCTCCACCTCCTGTCTGTCTGTCAGTGCTACTGTCTCCACACCAGACAACATAGCTGGTCTCACCATCTTCTAGTCCCCCCCTTTCATTCTTATCATCAAGCTGAAATAGGACGCTGCATTACCAAGTCTCAACTGTCTAAAACAATAATAATAATAATAATAATAATAATAATAACAATGATAATCTCATTTAAAGGGACATATAGGACAGGGCTTATCAATGAATATAGAATGTAAACAGAGCAGATTTAGCCACTACGCCAATTTCCATCTGTTGTCCCAGGCAATTAGTTGTTCAGCTTCTTGCTCAAGGACACTTCGACAGGCCTTCTAAAGAACCGGGATCGAACCACCATTCTACTGACTACTAGACAACTGTCCTACCTCCTGAGGTATGACGGCCCACCTCAACCAAAGACATGGCTGTGCTGAAGGTAGAATGAAAGGCCGTAGATGAGACGGATAAGACAAACAGCTAGGACCCAGTGAACAGCCAGAAAGAAAATAAGATGCAGGAGTCCCAGCTCTGTGAGGCCTACTTCCTTCATGTGTGGATGACAGGCGGCCTTAGACCACCTCTCACACTGTTTGAAAGGTGTGACATGGAGATCAACAACATCAGCACTCATAGCACCATGGTGTTCCCCAGTCGTCTGGCTGCTGGTGATTCAGACCCTGGGGTCACTTTTGCGTCACGTGCTGGAGCCAGCTGTTCATACTGTCCAGTTTGAACAGCTGAATATTGTTGTGGTCCTTGTGCAGGACCACAACAATATCTGGGCTCGTCGTCCAGCAACCGACAGCCACATAAGTACACAACGCCTTTAGCTAGAGAGAAAAAGGGGTCCAGCGCTTCCAATAACTCCTGGGACCACAAAGCACTGCTTCCGTTGACACACGCATGCACACTGCACATTCGAGGCATCTACGAGCCAAAGAGGAAACATGTGGCTTTGATTGTGAGGAGAGGAAGAAAGTTTCCATTTTGTGCTCAAGCAATTTGACATAGGCTTAATATCCAATGTCACAGCTGAACTGTGGGACTTTGGTTCTCAGAACGATGTTTATGGTCTATCTGATGGGCAGCTAATACAATAGACTTCAACTCAAATCGGCCAGCACGTATTCTGTCTTTGTTGACATTATAAACATTATTCTGTGTCAAAGAGTAAGCACATAATTCCCATCTGCTTCAGACAACTGCGAGCAGGGGATCCCGAGGCTGCTCAAGTGCATCCACTTAAAGAACACTTGAACCAACGAACTCAGATGTTCGAAAACACATTAGACACCCCCCCTCCCCTCCAAAAAAAAAAAAAAGAAAAAAATCACGACCAAGATAAACTGGGAGCAGCCTGATAATCTAAGACTTGACAGGGAAATACTTCTCTCCTGGTCATAGATGGCTCGTGTCCTCACCAGTCAGTCAGTCTGTCGACAGTGAGCCAAGGCTACCGCTAATCCTGTCTGGTCCTAAAGTCTAATTAAAAGAAGGTTTTCCCATCACATCAACCTTTTATTGTTGTCTGTTTGGTTATTTGTCATCATCCGTTTTCCTGCTCCCCCACCATGCACATCCCTTTTCCTACCCAGTTAAGCTCTGCTGCACAGGTTCCGGATCATCCTCTCCCAGTCAGCAAATCTCTCATAGGAAGAGACAGGACTTGGCTGATTGATTTACAGTCCTGTACTTGAGCTCTTCATCTCCCCATTCAAGGCTTGTCATTTTTTAGAGCTTGCATTATCTTGTTATTCACACAACCTAGTGGTCCTGTTATCCAGAGCAGAAAGACTGACTGTGAGTTTGCTGACAAATTTCCATTATTTATAAGTATCCCAGTGCGGTTGTACGAGTCGAAGCGCCCATCTTTTCCTGTCAGAGGAAGACACTTTTCCTTTGGGTGATAGTGAAAAATAGAATGACTCAATATTGTCATTGACTGTCAAGCGAAGGTATTGTGTTGGGATTGGGACTGATATATTCATGTAACAAAACACAATGTTGCGGTGTATGTTAATGATGATGATGATAATAATAATAATAATAATAATAATCTTCTTCATAGGAACAGTGCATTTTTTTACTTTTGGGGGGAACGGTGCATATTAATGAATATTTATAACGTAAATACACCAGATTTAGCCACCAAAGCTAATTTTCACCTGTTGTTGCGGTTCAGTCTCTTGCTCAAGGACACTTCGATAAACTCAAACCGCCAATTTTCCAATTACTAGCCATGCACCCTACCTCCTGACCAATTTCTGCCCTAATGAGAATCTGTTTGTTATATTACTGGACAAAATATCACAAAGTAAAGCCTGGAATATTTTTCAAATATCTCAAATATCACTGTACATGAGCAAATAGCCCACTATGATGAACCTCAGTTGGATCCTTAGACATAATATATTTTCATTTGTAGACAAATATAATGCTGTCAACCTTGTGTAAAATCCCCAATGATCAATCCATCCATCCAACGTCAACTGCTTATCCGAAGTCAGATCACAGGACCATGCGGAGCCTACCCCCACGCTCATTGGGCGAAATGCACAGAAAAATCCTCGAGAGGTCGCCGCTCCATCTAAGGGGCAGGCGGGGTTTAAGGCTGGATGCCCTTTCTGATGCCCCACAGTGGGTTTGAATCCACAGCCTCTGACTTTTCAGTTCCTGAAGTGCACAGACTACCACCGAGCTACTGCGACCCCATTCCCTATGATAACCATGATGAAAATATTTTTGCATTTGCCGGCACTGCTTGGTCCCTGACGCGGTGCACATCCTCTGTGGCTGTGCATCACTGTTACTGCTGACAGAAAGTGCAAAAATCCTCTAGCACAAGTCAAAACAAGATACGGATCAGACTGAAGAACAAAAACTTCTTGTCCCCCACCAAATAGTGAAAGAGTCAAAGCATGCAGGAATGTCAGACATATAGAGATGAGGGTGATGATACTGGCTATTTCATGAAAAAAGTACAGCGCACCACCACAACTATATGGAGGACTGCGACAGCACAAGCGCAAGAGACGTGACACATGGTGCCACGGGGTCAACATGGTACAACTATTTGAGAAATGGAAACATCTGAGAACATCAAAGGGAAGCCAAAACACATGCAGTATTGGCTGGTTTTCTCATTCAGAATCAAGAAAGTGAACCGCGTCCACCAAGTCTGAACGAAGACAACGCCAGAAGCAGGGCAGACGGCAGCCATGTGCATCAGTTGCAGATTGTGTCTTTAAAATCAGAGGCCAACCCAGGTGCACCATCGGCGATAGAGATGCCCATATCGAGTACGGTAGTTCAGCAAGCCTTCCACTTGAGTGCTTTAGTAAGTTAATGCAACTTGGAAAATGTCAGAGCTCTGTGAGCCAATGGCTGAACTGTGTATATGGCCATGTACCATGGGGGCGGAAGCATAATCCCTGTTGGAGGCCACAGTATCTGATGAATCATTCTGCAGCACATGATCATAAACCATGAGTATATGAATGCACGGAGCCAAGACACGGCCCCGATTAGAGTGGAGAAAGAGGAGATACAGCAAGAGTGAGAGAACAGGACCAGTGATGGAGAGTGCACTCGAGCTGCAGGCAGAGAGGAGCCTGAGGGAATCAATGGAGCTGCCTCAAATTCCACAGGGTCCCTTCGGGGTAAGGATAGAACAGGAGGACGGAGGAGGAGGCGGCTGTAATAACGGAGGAAACAAGAGCAGAGGTCATAAAAACCATATGATTCAAGCTGGGCTATCCCTTCTGTGAGCCGCAGGGAGGTGAAACTCTCCTCTCTCATAAAGTGCAAACCATCAGTGTTGCTTAAGAAAAGTAGAAACTGCCTTCTCCCTCTTAGCACTGCAAAGTACAGTGAAGAATGCTGGGAATAGGCCTCTCCATTCCTGATTTGACTCTTGGAGGACTAAAATAAAGTCTCATAATGGCTCTGATGACAGGATCCTTATTATTGTCTTGGGAGATCCTGCTCCAGACTTCCCGGTTATACATTAAGGGAGAGGTAATTGGGTGTAATTTTGCGCTGTAATGTTCCAAGGCTCTGCTTTGCACTGTTCTTCCCTCAAGGGAAGCCTCCCCCCAGTGTAGAAAAGTTTACATTCTAACAAATGCAAATATAGAACAACCGGCCTATGTTTGTCAACAGATCCTGACGGCAGCTATGTGCCATCTGAAGGTCTTGATCTCAAAACCACAGTTTTTCACTCTGCCTGTGACTTAAGTGGTGATGGTTTGTCCCCTCCTTGTGGCATGAATGCATACATATACATATGTTTCATTTTTCGTCATTTCTAAAATTTGCAGCTGCACCCCAAAGCAAGCCAATGACGACAGGGTGCCTTTATTTGAGTAACGGGATTAAAGCTTTCCATATGAGTATTCTTTTATGACCAAGAAATGCGATGCAGACTTATATGCTGGCAGCTCTTGATATGGATTTGAAGGCACTGAGTCAAGACAGAAGTCTAGCTATTGGCTTTCGTGTAGCACCACCTAGTGGACGAACTGGGTACGTGGTGCAAACTGCATCACTTCCTTAATATATGATAACAGGAAGGAAGTCTGTTCACCAGCAACAGAAATAGCACATTTACAAATTGGAAGGGGCTCAGTGGTTCTAAAAATCGCCTTGGATATCTGAAATCTTTCCAGAAACATTTGATTTAAATAATTATAATAACAATAATATCCTTTATAAGAATAGTGCATATTAATGAGCACTTAGAATGTAATTATGCCAGATTTAGCCACCAGGCCTATTTTCACCCGTTGTCCAAAAAAATCTGTGGTCCAGTGTCTTGCTCAAAGACACTTTGACACACTTTCTGAAAGAACAGGGGATCAACTCACCAATCGTCTGACTACTTGGCAACCCCTCACCTCCTGAGATAAAATATACATCTAAAACCTAAGAGATAGGTGAGTGGGGAGAGACCTAGTAGAAAGAAACAAATCCCATTAAGGGATCCAAAAGGCATAGTTAGTGGGGCATGATTGACTAAGCCCACATGGGTATAGGAGTTAGGATGGATAAAGTATTCTGGGTTCATTAGTGTTGCCCTCTGGGTCATCCAGGCGCTCGCAGTTTAGTGAAGGTAAAGTACTCTGCTTGATTCTCCTCCAACGGCCAAGCACTGCGCTTCCCCCATGAGACCACGATGTGTAAAATAGCAAGGGCTAGTCGTCAAGTGACTTGGAGGACTCACATGTTCATACTGTATATAGTGTTCATATCTCTCCCCTTGTTAAATTGACGTTACCTATTATGTGCTTTCCACTTTGCTGCTGTGACACCGTAATTTCCCCCTATGGGACCAATAAAGGAATATCTGATATTATCTTATCTTATTCCTCCTTCCTGTGGACATTCTAGAGGAATATCAATGCGACTGACTCAGCAGTAGGCAACATGGGGAATTTGGTGGAAAAAAATGGGGGGAACATTTCTAGATATATAAATAAATAAATGAATAAATAAGGGACCCAAAAGGAGATGCAGATAAGGTTGTTGAACTATGACGTTTGCAAATACCTGAGCAGAGAGAAGACACTGTAGGAGTTACGGACAGAACTTTGGTCAACCTGAAGAAGGCTGTTTTTCTTTCTCTCCAACTGATCCTGCAACAGACAAAATATCAGAGAGCTTCACTTAAGCGTGTATAAGGCTAACTTGATTAGTTTCTGGTATTCCACCGCAGATAGAAAGAAAATTGACAAAAAGAGCACCTTGTGATCAAAGTCAGCTGCATAGTAGCCATCATTCAATCCAAATATGATCTCATTTGGACTCCTGGAGCGAATCTGTGGATGGAAAAGAGAAAAAAAACGCACACATTGGCTTTTCACTATGTCTGAAAAAGACAAGGGAAAACAAAGAGAAGCAGACATCTGGTCCTCGCTGCAACTGCACTGTCTGAACACGGGCTATAAAAGAGAGGGCACATGCTGCATGCAAACCTTTTTTGTAACTTAATGAAAAATTGAACTAGCTTTGCATATTATTGATACCGAGAGAGCTTTCATATTTTTCATTGCTTTTCTATTGACTCACATTACCATAGTGTCGCAGCACGGCTCGCAACTCCACAGGATTTGGCTGCCAAGAAAACGAGGATGACTGAACCCATGTCACATCATGCTATAAGGACGTACTTTGGCTTCTTTTTACTGGGTGCTTATTGGTAATTGATCTCGAGATTTCTTATTAAAGATCTTCAAAGCTGCTTATAAACAAGTACAGAGTATGACAGGCTCAGAAATCTAGGCCCATCCTGTGTGGGTAAAATGTGACATATCCTCTGCCATCTGGGGTCATGGTAGCTCAGCAATAGAGCAATGCCTCCAAGTCAGGCGTAGTGGGTTCGATCCCACCCTGGAGTGATAGGAAAAGGGCATCCGGCCTTAATCCCCCATGCTAAGTAAAGGTGAGGCATATGATGTAAAGTACTCTGAGCGGTTGCAAGACTAGAAAATAACTCCATCTGCACCCAATACTATGCATGGTCCTGTAGAAAAGGTTGATACGTGTTTAAAAAGGAAAAAATTATATTCTACAGAGCATCTTTCATCACACTTATAAGACCATGACAGGACTTACTCAAATTTGCTAAAACATTTTGATACGAAGGGGAGGCATGGCTCAGTGGGTAGAGCGGTGTCTAGGTGTCCTTGAGCAAGACACTGTTCCCCTAACTGCTCTGCCCTGTGTTTGACTGGCGACCTATACAGGGTGTACCCCGCCTTTCACCCAATGAGAACGGAGATAGGCTCCAGTTCCCCCGTGACCCGATTTTAGATAAGCGGTTGACGATGGATGGATGGATGGATGGATGGATTTTGATATGAATGGTAAATGGACTAATTTTTCCTATGGCACTTTTCTAGTCTAGCAAAACTTAAAATCCCTAGGCCTGCACCCCATTTTCATTCTCTAACTGGGATGCCAAAGTATGACTGGCATTTGAAAGATTTCAAATATCAAATTCTGGTTAAAAAAAACTTTTCCAAGGCAGGTTTTGGTCAGTCGGTGGTACAAAAACTCAAAACCGGTGTACCATTATCCTCATTATAGAGTTCCTTACACCCAAAATACTTTTTTTAAATCACAGCTGTTGTTTATTCAGCGGTATCTGGATTGATATGAAACCATTATAATGCCACTGAAGGTTCACTGCAGGCCTGTACTTGGGGTTTGGGGAAGAGCCATAAGAATTATCTTTATTATTGTAATCTGAATGTGCGCGGGCTTACCTGTTGCCCGGTATATCGGAGTCCATCTAGGCTAACTTTCCACTCTATGAGGAGCTGGTACTCTCCTTCCTGTCCACCCCAGATTCTCACCACAAAAGAAGACACCGACGTGTCCAGGAGGTCTGGCAGCATGCCGAAGTCCAAACTCCGCCATGTTGGATTCTGTGACACACACACACAAACACACACACACACACACAAATTAGCAACCAACTAGGGACGCATTATCTGTACCCAATCTTTCCAAACATCAATCTGTACATTTGAAATGTATTCCTTAGTCCTATACAGCCACACTACAATCCAACCATCTGTCATCTGCTTTAGACAGAGATGGTATTTCTCACCTCTGGTTTGTTTGTTTTTTGAGCTGCTATATGTGACTTTTCCTGCCATTTTGTCCATTTGATATGACAGACAATCAATATTCCGTGAGAACACATATCTGATGTAGTTGGATTTAGGGGAGATATAGACCCGCTCAGCAGTAATCATTTCCAACCTTTATAAATAGTGGCATGCCGAGACCAAATTTGACAGTCTAATGTATTACAACCTACATCAAACTGCACTGTTCAGTTGTTAATGTTGATCATCTGTCCAACAAAGGCCACATCGGTGTCGCATTTCAACCTTTTTTCCCTGTTGGAGTTGTTCCCAATATGAATGTGTTTGCAGCTTGTGAAACCACACCAAACCAGCGTCTCCGATCATGATCCGTACATCCATGCAAAGGGAGTTGCGGAGGTCATGCTGGAGCCTATCCCACTGCTTATCAGGCGAAAGGTGGGGTAACACCCTGGACAGGTCGCCATTCCATTGAAGGGCCTGAGCAGTTAGGGTTTTAGTATCTTGCTCACGTACATGCCTTCTGAACAAAACTGAGTCAATGACCCAAGTGGATAAAATGGTGATTTATTAAGAAAGAGATGTTGTGGATTTCAGTTGTAGGGTCAGCCAGGAGAAGAAAGACAAAATGTAGAGTAACTGTCCAAAGGGTGGATGTGGTTAGCAGATGAGAGGAAACGTATCCAGCAAGAGTCACCGGAGGAAGTTTATTGAGAGTGGTGTTGCATTTTTAGAATGACAATGTCAAGACCAACAGGAAGCTTCTTCTCTGACTGATGACCGTGACAGTAAAGACACAGCACACTGCAGGTCAAAGGTTATCTTCTGAAATTGTTGCATCAACAGAGAGGAGTCAGAGAGGAAAGAGTGATGAATCTAATGTGCAGAGCATTATTGTCCATGTGCCCCACAGGAAAGGATTTAACAGTGCACTGATGGAGTAAAGAGCTTAGATCAGCACATGACTCTCCATTTGGCCTGCTAGCAGAGGCCTGCACAGACTTTTCATCTGGCTCTGGATCGATGGACAGCAGCACATACCGGCATTGGAGAGTGGATGAGAGCCAACTCCAGCCCTGCAACATGAAGGACAATGACCCCCTCCAACAGAGAAGACCAAGTTGAATTACTAAAGCAACATTGTGGTTTACAGGTGGGGTCATATAAAACAGGAGCAGGGCTTGAATTAGAGAAAATGTTCATTTTGCTTCTAGATCCAAATGTATCAAAGCTATTTCTCATTCATGTTACTTATTCCCAGCTCTTCCTGCTCCAATCATTTTTCAAATAAAAAAATGAGAAGCTTATTCTTTACAATCAGTGTCTGGCTGTTGAGTGTGAGAGGTCTGTGCTACATGTCACAATTAGTTTCAGGGGTGGACATTGGCTCAGATGGAGTATGGGGGATTAAGGTCAGATGTCCTTCATGATACCCCATGCTAGGTTCAAATTTGCATGCCACTGCCTTGTCAATTCCCAAAGCTCATGCTGGTTGAGCTACTGCAGCCCCCAATATATGTCTGTCTACCGTCACTACATTATTTCATTTGCTATGTGTGTGAATTTGTCGGAGAAGGCTGTGACAAGGTATAATCACCTTGGACAGGAGTAAATATATGAGTCTGCTGTATGTTTGGAAGCAGTTATCATTTTTTAAAGCAAAGAGTAACATAAATACACAAATTCTTAAATAAAATCTAGCCACCCATCCAGCCATACATCTTCAACCACTTATCCAACATCAGGTCATAGAGGTATCAGTTCCAGCAGGGACCCCCAGCTTCCTTTCTCCTGGCCACATCCACCAGCTCTGACTGGGGATCCTGCGGTGGTCTCAGGCTAGTGTGGAGATACAATCTCTCCACCAGGTCCTCAGTCTGGACGTGCCTGGAACACCTCACTAGGGAGGAGACCAGGTGGCATCCTTAGAAGATGTTGAACCACCTCAACTGGCTCCTTTCTACATAAGGGAGCAAAGGCTCTACTCTGAGTCCCACCCTGTCTCTGAGGGAGACACCAGTCACCCTCCGGAGAAAACCCATTTCAGCAGCTTGTATCCACAAGGTTAATTTTTTTGTTCATGACCCAACCTTCGTAGCCATTGGTGAGAGTAGGAACGAAAACTGAAAGCCGGTCGTTCTCATCTCATAGAAATTGAGTGTCTTTCCTTCCAAAAACCAGTCTCGCTCTCACTCATAGGTCTATAAATCATTTTGGTAGGGGATGGTAGAATAACAATGACGCTAAAAATGTCCAAAGAGGTCTGACTGGATAGTCAACACAAACTGTAGACAGAATTGTCATATTGCTAAAATACAGGTAGCCAGCCAGCTTTCTAACACTCAACTAACATGAAACGACTCAGAGAACAGTGAGCTGTTCAACACCGATGACTATTTTCTGAAATGATCCCAGGGGTGTTGATCTCAGAGAGTTTAAATTATTTTCTGATGATACTCACCAGTGAGTCCTGAATGACTTCACTCTTGTAAAAGCCTGAGGAGACATGAGATGAGTTAAAAAGAAGAACATTGAAATTGACAACAAAATTTAAAATTGACATATGGTGTGACTGGGTTGGTGATGTGATGCTATGCATGATATGTCAGCTGCAAAAGCTCATGAATAGCTGCTCACCCATTGTGAAAGCGTCACATGCTATATCAGAACTATCTGAGATATGCACATGTCTTTCTTTTTAAACTAACTTGGCCTGATATTTCCATTGTTTTAACAAGCAACAGCTCCTGCATGGTAGGTACTCTTCTTGAAATATAATGTCAAATGATCCCTGGACAGGGTCACTGTCATATCGTGTGTGACGCGCGCGCACACGCACACACACGCACACACACACACACACACACAAGTCCCCCATTTTGTGGGGGTGGACATGGACTGAGATGGAGTTTGAGGGACTTACAGTAAGATGCCCTCCCTGATGCCTCATAGTGAGTTCAAACCTGCAGTATCTGGCTCGTCAGTATCCAGACAGCAGGAAATACCACTGAGCTACTTTGGCCCCTGTGTTGTGACTGTGTGTGTGTTTTGCTGGGAGGGTCTGCTCACCTCTAGATATGCGGTCATCTACACAGAGATGGAGAGTGAAGTATGTGTCCAGTAGCGGGGAACCATTCTTGTGGACAATGTTTCTAGCTGCGATGCTTCTGAGATGACGTAATCGTCTCTGAGTGGCAGAGAGGACAGGGGAAACAAGAGAAGAGAAACAGAGAAATGAAGGACAGTGTGAATGTAAGTATAACAAGACATATATATGTATAGGAACTACTTACAGATATGCTTTTCTGTTACTTTGAGTTGCCTTTTTTTTTAAAGAGATTTTCTCTAAAAAATACGCACTTTTTGACTGAACTCAAGGACAGTACATCACTGGTGCTAAGCCAAAAAGATCTATTTATTGTGCATTCCCTTTAAAAGAAATCCCATGGTTGAAATTCATCTGTACTCTAGTATCCAAGCAGGAAACCTATCCTCTGCCTTGTTTGTAAATCAAACAAAAGAGCCACGTTTGCAGAAACCTCCACATAAAGGCAAAACTCCGCTTTGGAAGAAAAAAGCATCGACTGGCATTTCCTTAAATATATTCTGAAAAACAGATGTCTTTATTTCCAATGAAATCCTCAATAAAGAATCCAAAAAGGATTATGTTTAAAAAGGAGTGTGAGGAAGTTGCTACTTGTAATTGATAATATCAGGAGTCTTGGGGTATTTCAATTGAACAAATGTTACCTGGGTATTAAATAACAGTGTCATCATAAGTAAGCACACAACAAAATACATCCTCAGTATCTAACCCATCCTATGGTATTGCGGCTGCAGTAGCCGGGGACCAACTCCAGTTCTTTTCTATTGCCTAGCTCAGGGGAACAGGCTGGAGTATTAACTCTAACATACATGTCTTTTGGATGGTGGGAGGAACTCCACAGACACATGGAGAACATGCAAACAACACACAAAAGGGATCTGAGACGCATACACTTATAAAACAATAAAGCATACATAGATGGATAGATATATAAGGTGCAGCAAAGCTCAAGAGGTAGGGCGATCATCTAAGTATTCTGATGATTGGTGGGTCAAATCTCTGGTTACTTCAGAAACCGTGTCAAAGTGTTGCTGAGCAAGACATGGAACCCCTAACTACTCAAGGCCTAAGATGGAATGGTGACCTGTTTCCCTGCCCTTCGCCTAATAAACACTGGGATAGGCTCCAGCATGACTCTGCAACCTGATTTCTCATAAACAATTGAGGATGGATTGGTTGAAGTAATATATTCTGTAGCAATTCAAGTTTTCTCTTTAATCAGGGAGCCCAAAGTCTGTCATGAAAACACACAGTACACGAGAACACTATTGCAGGCAGCATGATGGCTACAGGTGTTTCTTGACTGACGGGTCATGGATTCATTCTGAATGGATCACACATTGTGCGGGTAAAAAATAACTCCCTGTTCAATAGCCAATATTTTAATACCAAAGAACACTTTAAATCTACATCAAGACAATGAAAATGCACGTACCAGAGGGAGGCGCTATTGCAGCAAATGCTTGCAGTCGAAATGATACCCAGTGCCTACGTTTAAAGAGGTCATATTCTCCCCTTTCCACCACTATGCTTTCAATCTGGAGCTCTACGGGAGTAGGTTTACATGATTAACAGTTCAATAAAATTCTGATTTAGCTTATACTGGCCCTTTATACAGCTCCTCAGTTCAACCTATTCTTTGTCATCTTCCTCTTCTTCCCTATTTAGGACAAATTGCAACCGGCTGGAGCATTACCGCCACCTACTGTTAATTTAAATATCCTCTACATTTATAAGTCCAGTACCTTAGACATGAGGACTTATCCTGCCGTCGCAAAAAGAGTGCCTCCCTGCACAGTCAGTCACAATACGTGTACATGCATTTACCAAGGCGGTAGTTTAAGTTGCTTATTTAGCTGGGTGGATGGTGACGTTTATCCACGGCGGTTGTGAGAACGCCGTGACTTTGAGCAGACATGGTTGAAAAGCACCGTGCAGAGCTGTATTGATTTGAGCTGATGACCGTTTGCTCCCGACGTAGCCTTATTGTATGAACACATGTCTGAGCTAAAACTGCACTGACGGGACCTTTTCTCTAATTATCAACACTGAACAAACATTTCAGAGATGTGTCACTCAGAGTTTGAGCTTCTGACTCCTTTCTGACACGGCCCTGTACAGACGGCCCTATCTTTAGCGCTAGCCTAGCTGAAAACACTGGCTCATACTGGGCTCTGTTGAGGAAAGAGTCAACTGTGGAGTACATAAACTAACCTGAAAAATGGCTGCTGTAGGCCCGAAAAAGGAAAATGCATTTAATGTCGTCTGGTTCTTTCTTCAGCTGGAAAGGTGAACATCCAGCCTTGAACTGAGCCTGGTTCAGAAAGTAGTCCCAGTTAAAATGGCGGTGAAAGAATCACGTTGGGCTTGTACTGACTTTTAAATCACTAGTTCTTAAAGTCCTCTTCCTTTGGTAGGTCATAGAGAGAGAATTGGCTTTCTACCGAAGAAAACTGCGTCTTCTCAACAGTGCCGTGTGTTAACTAAACTCTTCTCGGTGATGCGGTGAAACCCGTGACCCGTCAGAATCGACATTACTTTGTTTGGGGGCGGGCAAACTAACCACTAGGTGGTAATCGTGAACATGAACTACAAAGTGACGCAGATAAGGAACGGAAGAAGACAATGGACTACAAACGAGTTGTTTCAGGCAGTGACAACAATAGTCTGTCAGAGAGAATAAAGTCCTCCAGCGTGTGTTTTGAGCTTTGTAATGCTACAATATTAAACACCGTGTTTTTAAACTGTAATCTATCAATCTTTTAAATAATTTTTTCAAAGAACCAAACGGTTTTAGACATGTGTTGTAGAAAATGGGTCCATCCAGCCATTGTCCTATCCAAAGTCAGGTCATGGAAGTATCATGGAAGTGTCATGGAAGAACTTCCCTTACCATGGTCACATCAACAGGCTCTGACTGGGGGGAGGGGGGGTCCTGAGGTGTTCCCAGGCCAGTGTGGAGATATAATCCCTCCACCAGCTCCTCAGTATGGACGTGCCTGGAACACCACACTAGGGAGGTGACCGGGTGGCATCCTTACTAGATGCTGAACCACCTCAACTGACTCCTTTCTATGTAAAGGAGCAGTGGCTCTACTCCAAGTCCCTCACAAATAACTGAACTTGTCACCTTGTCTCTAAGGGAGACAATAGCCACCCTGGGTCATAACTTCAACCTTCATGGCCGTAGGTGGGAGTAGCAAAGGTAGATTAGAGCTTTGCCTTCTGGCTCAGCTCTCTTTCCATCACCACGGTTCGGTAAAGTGAGCCCAATATAGCTCCAACGGCTCCAATCGTACAGTACATGTCATGCTCCATCTTCCCCTCACTTGAGAACAAGACCCCAAGATATTGGAACTCCCTCACTTGGGGTAAAGACTCAAATGCTACTCAATCCACCAGTTTCCTGCTGAGAACCATGGCCTCAGATTTAGAGACGCTGATCCTCAACACAGCCGTTTCACACTTGGCTGCAAACCAAACCCAGTGAGTGCTGAAGGTCACCGACCAATGGTGCCATCAGAAGTGCATCATCTGCAAAACAGAGTGATGCAACACTCCTCCCATCTAACTGCAGACTCTCTCCTCCATGACTATGCCTCGAGATCCTTTCCACAAATATCACAAATGTTTTGGAAAAGTCCTGGAAGATCACACTTGTTTCATTTTTGTGTTGGAGAAATGTATATTCTTGAGGGGCCTGTGTACATTAATGCCTGCTTTAGTGCAAGTCAAGCCAGATGAGCGGATCGTTCACTGACCATGGTCACTCCAGCTCTTATCAGGAGTAAAGCACGACCCCGACTATCTCTCTAGCTTCCTCAAATGCCTGTTGAGGGAAAACATCCTGTTTAGCAGACCCACTTGAAGAAATGATCACATTATGTGTGTAAACACAGTTATGCAGTTAAAATGTTCATTTTGGTCATATTCGCTGAGATCAGCAGCACACTGTTGTGATCATACCCTTCAGTTTATTCATCAGGATCAGCCTGTTGTTGTTAGAGTGATGGGCTCCAAATGAATGCAGGGATGAAAACAGTTACTTATTTAATGCTCAAAACGTCATGAGGACCTTTGAGAAATAAATTTGCCTGGTTTGAATTCAATAAAAGTAGGTTGCGACTTAATCTCCATGGAAAATGTGGGTCACAAGGCCAAACCAGAGGAAAACCATTGGATACAGGAGTCATGTGGTTGATGTTCTGCCTCATTTTTCTATTGGTGTGTAACAGCAGAAAGCCAACATTTATCACCCCACATAAGATCTCTCCAATGATCTGGTTTCTAGTGCTTACTTGGTCACAGAGCCCGCTCAAATGGTTCGTTTAGGTTCGGGGTTGGTTTGATGGAGGAAGTGGGACCCTGTCAGGTGCTTAGTGCAGGGGAGATATGGACAATGCCAGAGTAACCATGTATGAAAGATTAACATGAACAAACACAACTTAAGAAGCCAGCTGACATTCATCACATTGACCCAGCATCTAGTCAGGAGGCCACCTGGTCTCCTGACTAGAGGTGTTCCCAGCACGTCCAGCTGGGAGGAGGCCACGGGGTAGACTGAGGACAAGGTGGAGGGATTATATCTCCACCTCAGGACCCCCCAGTCAGAGCTGGTGGATGTGGGCAGAGAAAGGGAAGTTTGGGGTCTGCTGCTAGAACCAATACCTCCATGACCCAATGTCGGATAAATGGTTCAAGATGGATGGATGGGTAAACTGTTTTGTATTATAAAGCATGATATCAAACCAAAACTAGCTTTCAAACAACAACCCCTAAAGTAGTTCAGACCTTGATTTGTGACAAATTGTACATGATAGCCTCATTATTCACACAGCGCTGTCTCACTTGAAGAGAATATCCTGATTTCATCCTAATACCACACCACTTAGAGATGATAAAGACCACATTGACTTGTTCCCCAGCCCTGACTATCACAGCCATTACTGCTGACTGCAATTGTGCATGACGTTGAACTGGACTATCAGACGGCCAGATTGAACATTGCTGCGCACAGTTGGTGTCAGCGTCTCTTCGACCTTTTTTCTCAATTAGCTTTTTAAAAAAAAAAAACACACACTGGCCCGTCATCGGCTGAATGTCGAGCAGATGCACAAAGGAACATGTTTAGCATGACAAAACAAAACAGCAACAGTGTTGTTCTTCATACACCCAAACCAGCACATCTAGTAGCCCTCATCATCACAGCCCATTCACAGCAACTTTAACATTACACCTTATACCTTATACACACATGCACCTGTGTGTGTGTGTGTGTGTGTGTGTGTCGAAGTGTCCTAGAGCAAGACACTGAACTCCTAACTAAATAAAGAAATAAATGATTCCATTATCAGTCTTGCAAGGGGAAATTTGGAGTTCTCTGCATTTTAACCCAACCTATTGTATAGGAGCAGTGAGATGCCAACATGTGGCGCTCGGGGAGCAGTTAGGGGTTCAGTGTCTTGCTCAAGGACACCTCGACATGCTGTATGCAGGACCAGGGATCGATCCTGTAACCTTCTGATTGCCAGACGACCACTCTACCCACTGAGCTATGCCGCCCCTGCTACTTGGGAAAACCGATGACAACTAACCTGGTAACCAAATCTGACATATTTACATCATGAATGTTCCTTGATATCCACTGTCCCTATACATAGATTCCATTCCCTATAGTACATACAGGTGGATGTAAATTAACGAGTCGAAGGGATCATCTAGGGAATTTCATCTGGCTTGACCTGACCAGACCGTTTGATGGAAACATCCTGCTCGCTTGGTGTAATTGGTCATCGGGGGTAAATGAATAGTGGCCATTGAGGCAGATCCCCTTTACGGCAGAAAATTCAGGGCAGCCGAACCTTTTTGACCAGCTTTCCTCAGCTGACCAGCATTATTCAGCAGCAGCAGCAGCAGCCTGGGACTCCCTCCATCAATGCTGACATATGGAGGCTAAATCCAAGTCATGCGATTCCCGTTTAAGATTAAAAGCCGCAGAGACAAAACCACCGCTTGTTCCAGCGTGGGGATTTCTGCCTCCTCTGTAATGGCAGAGAACATTTTCTAAACAGGGCTAATTTCCACCACAGCCACAGAGGAGGAGCTGGCCAGTACACAAATACAGTACTGTACAGTATGCAGGCCGCTGGCCTCCCCTAGATAGAACCCACTGAAACCGTGTGAGTACTACTATCATCTAGTATAATGGCTGGCAATACTTCGTAAAAACGATCATTATCAAGGCATTTATAATAAGGGGCCACGGCAGAACATGCACATCAGGAAATGACTAGCCACGTGTCACAGGTTTGATCCCACCATGGCGCATCAGGGAGGGCATCCAGCCTAAACAACCTAGATAATAGATAAAAATGTGTTAACAGTGCAGCCGCAGTTCCTCAGTGGCAGAGTGGACGCTTTAGGAGCCGACGAGCCACAGGTTGTGGGTTTGAAGCCACCACGGGGTATCAGGAAGGGCATCTGATCTTAAGCATGAGCTCAATACACCTGAGCTCCCATGGCCCACAGCAACACTATAGAATTCACAAAAGAATTCAAAAAAATAGCTGGAAATACAACTGGTGTACCACCTGGGTGGTCCAATAATTAGCATTTAAATCACATTGTGTTTTGATAACGCAGCAGACAAACTGAGTCAAATCATTTAATTCAGAATTTCCATCCCAGTTGATTAGAGTGGTATCTGAATCACAGAGTGCAAACTGTGTGTCTGAAGACACTGAACTGAAGTGCACATCCTATGAGAGACAGAGAGAGACAGAGAGAGAGAGAGAGAGAGAGAGAGAGAGAGAGAGAGAGAGAGAGAGAGAGAGAGAGAGAGAGAGAGAGAGAGAGAGAGAGAGAGAGAGAGAGAGAGAGAGAGAGAGAGAGAGAGAGAGAGAGAGAGAGAGAGAGAGAGACAGAGAGAGAGAGACAGAGAGAGAAAGAGAGAGACAGAGAGAGAGAGAGAGAGAGACAGAGAGAGAGAGAGAGGGAGAGA
>OMLC01046825.1:0-16086 GCA_900302585.1 Regalecus glesne | reverse complement strand
CCCATCCATCCATCCACCCATCCATCCACCCATCCATCCATCCATCCACCCATCCATTCATCCATCCACCCACCCATCCATCCATCCACCCACCTATCCATCCATCCATCCACCCATCCATCCATTATCAACCACCCATCTCAGTTCTCATTGGGCAAAACATGGGGACACACCCTGGACAGGTCACTCCTCCATCACAGGGCACAGCAACTAGGGGAACAGTGTCTTGCTCAAAGACATTTCGACGCACTTCTTTACAGGTGCCGGGATTGAACCGACAACATTCCCATCGTCAGACAACCGCTCCACCCATGGAAAAGTTTGTTGGTGCTTTATAATTTGAGACAAGAATTTCTGCAAAACTGACAAAGCTTTTAATATAGGCTTCATCACACCAAAAGATGTCTGCTTTCTCTTTTTATCACTCAGATTACTCAAACTTTACCAAATATCATTCATGAGATGCTCCCTGTCCAGAGTTGAAGAGTGGGAGATTAAGGCCATGTGCTCAGTTGAATCACCCCAGGACAGGACAGTGAACTTTCTCACAGACCCCTGTTCTTGTGGGAGCCTGTACTCTCAGCCCTCTAGTGATTTTCTAACAATGACATGACATGAAAACGGTTCTCACTGTGTTTCTCCATGTTTCCTCACTTTCTCAGCTCAAAGCTGCAAAGGTGGAATATCGACTAGTACTACTACTGCTACTACTTTCCGCTGGTTCTATTAGAGGTCACCACAGCAGATCATCATCTCCATCTCTTCCTGTCCTCTACATCTTCCTCTGTCACACCAGACACCTGCATGTCCTCCCTCACCACATCCTAAACCTCCTCTGTGGTCTTCCTCTTCTCCTCTAGCCTGGCAGCTCCATATTCAGCATCCTTCTCCCAGTATACCAGCATCTCTCCTCCACACATGTCCAGACCATCTCAGTCTGGCCTCTCTTGCTGTGTCTCTAAAGCCTCCAACTTGAGCTGTCCCTCGGATATTCTCAGTACTAATCTTGTCCTTCTTCACTCCTAATGCAGATATTAATATCGTCAAGTCTTCCACCTCCAGCTCCACCTTCTGTCTTTTTGCAGTGATACTGTCTCCAAACCATACAACATAGCTGGTTTTACTACCTTCTTGTATTCCTTCCCTTTAAGGTGGAATATAAAATTGTTATTTCACCATGCGGGATTATTTAAGCTTGCCTCTACAAGGATATGATCCTCAAATATCACCATATTACCCTTTTATGAATTTCCTCCCTTGTTGAAGGCTGCAGTGTTTGTTTTAACGTGGAATCTATTTTTCCAGGAGTCAAGAGTTTTAAAAAGAAACGAGGAAATGTGCAAAAATTGGCATGATGGAAAACAAACCCCCAGTTTTGCCTGAAAATGCAAACACTGGAGTAGATGATTTCCACACAGACCCTGAGAGGCTTATTTCAGGTGTTTTGTTCCAACGTGCGCTCCAGCACGCAGCTATGGCATGTCTCTCCAGCAGATGTTGTGGTTTAATTGGATGAGGCTGTGAGTAGAAAAGAAGATGCCCGCGCCGAAAGCTATTGTAAAGTTACCAAGGCCTTTATGTACTACAGTTGTCATTCATTAAGGGTTGAGAGGTGCTATGGAGAGTTGTGAGAACAATTCACAATTTCTAAAGAAACCAGAAGTGGGAGAGGTAAAACAGCTAATGCAGCCAAGTGGGACTGTATGAGATAAACGGGTGTTCAAGGACTTCCTGACAACCGGTGCTGCACTAGAAAGGAAACACCGTAAATGAAGCTAAGAGATTAATTACAAACAACAAAGCTCCTTTGATAGGTCACCTATGTGCAGTATTTTGATCTCAACATCACAAGCAAGCGGACACCTATGTCAGGGTGGCATAGCTCAGTGGGTAGAGCGGTCATCTGACAATCAGAAGGTTACAAGTTCAATCCCCGGTCCTGTAGAAGGCATGGCTAAGTGTTCTTGAGCAAGACACTGTACCCTTAACTGCTCCCCGAGCACCATGTGGTGCCAGCTCCTATGCTCTCTGCATCTTAACCCATCCTATTGTATAGGAGCAGTGAGCTGCCACCCTATGGTGCTCGGGGAGCAGTTAGGGGTTCAGTGTCTTGCTCAAGGACACCTCGACATGCTGTATGCAGGACCGGGGATCAAACCTGCAACCTTCTGATATCTAGAAGAATGCTCTACCCACTTAGCTGCCCATTAAAAAATAATTGTTTTTAAGCCCTGATATCTAGTCACATGATAACTGTTCATGGTTGAATTAATATATAAAGCTTATGGATTTACGTCCTTTTTGCCTAACTATTGGGCCAAGCCTAGTCCCTCTCATGCTGGATGGTAAATGAGTTCCAATACAGGTAGAACAAAACTGGGGGACATGTTCTGCCATCCTCCTGATTCATTCCATACCTTAATTAGTCTCTTTCTCATTTTAATGACACAAGACCACAATAGGGTGGAGCTCACTCGGGGCTGCTGCATGTTTTCCTGGGGGAAATTATCAGCTACTAATTAACTTATTTCCAGAAATACAGTAATATTCCTCCACCGTCAGCATATTTGGTAGAGATACACTCAGGGACAGTGGCCATATAATCACTTCCACTAAGGTGTTGAAGGACAAGTGGAGGACAAGAAGGAAAAAGTGTTGCCAATATGATCAGACCCCAGACAGGACTGACCAGGGAAAAAGGTCCATCAACAGATAAACCAAGTGTGGAATGAAGTCAGAATTTTAGTCCTTTCTGAGCAATGGGAAAATGGAGGAGCGATTAAATGACAGTTTTTGTTAGGGTAGTCTCTGGTGAGTGAGGACTTATTTTCCTCTGAGTGCAGACGGAAAAAATGTCCAGTTCCGTGTCTACACAATTCAGCTTTTGTTAATAATAGAGTGCACCCTCTTCATCTACTGGCCTGAAAACAACTACTATCAAAGCAACCATTTCTCTTCACAGGGAAGCACTGTGTTTTTTGTTTAATTAGAAATCTAAAACCTTGATATGATCTGTCATCTTTGGAACACGAAATTCTATTTTCTGGACAGCTTCTGTCTGAACTTGTTCATCAGTTTGGTGCGGTGTTGTCATAGAAGTGTTGCCAATAAGCAAAGGAGCACGCAGCCGGACAGCAGGACCAGCAGGAAATGAGTGAAGACCATTTTGAAACACTAAATATGGTCCACGCCAATTCATTCTAAGGAGTTCCAGTCCTTTCAGTTATTTCAATACCTGAACAAATTGCCTTTCTTTGGTTGTGTTGTTGATTTCTAAATCAAACTGTTCATTGTTAACAGGGTTTGACAGAATACTTTTAAAATACCAGCAACACCGTGAAACGTCTTGGAAAGCTTTTTTTCTTGTCCCACGCTCCTCAGAGTAGGAATTTTAGGAATAATGAGCGGACATAGAGAAACTTTTCTACCCATGTATGGAGAGACACTAACCAAAGAATGAACTGCAGCATCTGAGTGGCAGAATTTAAAATGCATTCTAGTAGCTGAATAACCGAGGCTATGGTAGCTCAGTGGTAGAGTGTGTGTTTCAGGAATAGACAACCCAGATGTTGCAGATTCAAACCACTGTGGGGTCTCAGGAAGGGTACCCGGCCTTAATCCCCCAAGCTCCATCTAGGTCCATATCCAACCCCACATTGTGGGGACAAATCATAACACATAAAGATGGACCTCTCTCATTATAATATCTGAATACTGAATACTTTGACCTAAATGGAATCAGTAAGGTATTCAGTTACAATACTCAAAAAGAGCAACCTATCCAGATTACATTCAGAAAACATGCTCGAGAGGAGTATGTGATACTTTATGTCTGTATTCTGAGTAGGGAATGCCATTGTTTCCATTCCATTACAACTCAACCCATGTCATTGGCTAAGACACATTCCTGAAAACAAAAAAAAAGCTGAGATTTTTGTCAATCACCTCTGCAGCCAACTAGGACAAAGATGTAGTTTTCCTTTGCAAACGATGTGGATATCTCATCTTTCCTGTTGTCTACCTCTCTGTGAAGTTATTTCTGGCTTGTTGTGGATAATTTATAGTTTCAACCAACAGAGAGGGGGCTCGGGGACAAGTATTTGAGCAGTGTAGCCTTGCTTGTCTTCTCTCTCTTTCTCTCTCTCTCTCATATCGATCTAGATTGACAGATAGATTGATAGATCCATATCATTCTTTTTCTGTCTGTCATGCCTTCCTTCTATTTTTCTTATCTACTCTCTTACTCATCAACCCAACAACTTCTCCCTCTTCTGGCCCTTCTCTCAGAGGATTACTCCTCATTCTACCCTCTTCATTCCTCTATTCCTTGCAGAGTGACTCTTGTCAGAAGAGATCAGAGTGACTCACCTCAGGAGGACAGCCACTCACATCATCGACCTAGATGCATCCGGGGTTTCTCGGTCTCCATCTAATACACAAAGTAAAAACTAAAAAAACAAACCAACAAACAAACAAAAATAAATAATTACACCCACAGGTGGCTTATGATTATGTGTATTGACTCACGTATGCAGCAGTTCTGTGCTGCCTCTACATCTCACAGCATCACGGCGACTTTCTAAATGAATGCTGCTTTAAAGTATTGTTAGAGATGATACTGGTTGACCTCTTGACTTGCTGATGTCCCCTGAGATCGGGGTTAGTCATTTGGAGCTGGTGGAGGATGGTAACATTATAGAAGAGGATCAGAGAGCATGTTGGCTCCTATCAACTTACACTGTCGTAGATGACTTAATGTTTCATGTTAAAGCTGGATTAACAGTCATTCAGTCGCATTAAATAACCTGCTGAGGAACAGCAGTGGTCTAGTTAGTATGAGTATATAGCAGTAAACTGAGCAAAAACAATTATGAAACTTCTTTTTTCTGAAAAACACTAACCTTGAGTTCCAACAGTTTAAATAAGAAAGGAAAGGTTACCACGTCTACTGGGACCCCTTCAAACAAGCAAATGATCCCATCAGTTCTGAAATATGATGTTAGAACCTTCCTTGATAATGAGATGCTCTGAGATGTGGGCACGGTGGCACTAGAATTTGAGGCTATTCTGAGCTCTGACAATTCCATGGATCAGAAATTAACCTTGTTAACCTCACTCCTACATAAAGCTGCCATCAAAACTCTTTAGACAACAGAGCCAGACTGGTTCTGCTAGAAACTTGACACCATCACATACCCGTTGGAAACCATTCACAGGGCACACAGGGCTACTCTCAGGGCTTATCCCTAAGTATTCAGCAGCAGAGGCAAACAGTACATAAGGAGGCACCAACAACCTCACACACTGTAAAATACATGGTGGATGAAAAAGTGCCCATGATATTAATTCATATGCAGACAGAAATCATATGCAGAACTTCTATAACTCCATTAAAACTATATAGGGTCAAAGATACTCCTCTATCACACCCACAAAATCAGTGGACAGACTGAGAACCCTGAAAGACCAAAAATGGATCTTGCCAAGGTGGACTGAACATTTTGAGGCCATACTTAACCAACACTAACAAACTGACTAATCCATCCTGGAAGAGCTGCCAATTCCTCCGCCGATCCCAAACCTTGACCACTCATCAACTTTTCAAGAAATGCTTGCAACCAGTCATCAACTCCCTCAAGAGTGGTATGTCTCCGAGGAGAGTGATTATATCTCTTCAGAACTCCTAAAATAAGGAGGATACTAGTGCACCAGAACAATCTTATCAGTACATCTTGCAGGTCTGGACCAGGAGAGTGTCCTTTGACAATAGAGGAATGCTAAAATTGTCACCCTGTACAAAAACAAGGATGGCAAAGCCATCTGTGCCAACAGTTGCAGCATATCCCTGCTAGCTGTTGCAGGGAAGGTCCTAGCCAAGATCAGGGTATGCAGGATGGTGAAGCATTTGATAGAACATCTGCTGCCAGAGATAAAATGCAGTTTCAGGAAGAATATGATGAAAATCACTGAAGATGTGATTTTCATAGTAAGACAGCTACAAAAAAAGTGCTTCAAACAGCCTTTTCCTGGCTTCTGTCGACCTCTCCAAAGCTTTTGACATGGGTATGTTGATAAGATACCTCAAGGATGTCTGTCATGTCGAGCCCTATGTGGACAGCTTCATCTGGGCTGCAGGGCAGCAGATGGTCAGAAAAACAATATAAAGACCAGCTAACAACACTGTTGAAGAAATCTTCTATTAAACCTTTGAGACTGGAGCAAGCTGCCATCAACCGTTTCGACTGGTGGCTGATCTGCTTCAGAGATATAGAACAGCTGGAAATGGAGAAGAATGTGCAAAAAACTAACAGAAATTACTGAAGACACACACAGCCATGCAACCCCACTAAGACTTCATATCCCAACGTGCAGTAAAACGTGGATCAAGGATTTAGAGTCACCAAAGAACACACCCTTAATGAGGGATGTCATCATCAGACTCAATGGACTGACTACCAGCAAACGAGAGTGTGTGTGTGTGTGTGTGTGTGTGTGTGTGCATGTGTGTGTGTGTGTTCGTGTGTGTGTGTGTGTGTGAAGATCACACAAAGTCTTACTTGAAGTCATTGAGCTTCTCTATGAGTATGCAGATAAGTGGACTCATTGATGTTGCCTTCTTTTTGACCATCTCCCTGCTCTTATTGCTTTAGACATCTTCATTGCCCGTGTTTGAGCTTCCCTCGGGATTAATGGCAATGCAGGTCCTGAAAAACAATGTAGAATGACGGAAATATTATTTTGGATGACGTAGATCTATGAATGTGATATTCCAAGTAAGAGCCTGTTCAGTATAAAGTAGTGTTGCAGAACACTGAGCCATATGATTATCCCAATTCACTTTGCAGGTACATGTTATTTCACACCAATGGTCCAGTTAAAAATCAAATTTAATGGAAAGAATATAGTATCAGCCATAACAATATTTGTAACAGCCATAATGATAATTGTAGAAGCCGTGGGGATATTTATAGTTGCTGATCTTGTGTCAGAGGTACCAATGAAGGTGAAAAAAAGTCAACCAAATCAGGGCACTAAAATGGGGGCATACGTTACATCCTTCCATGGCGTTGACCAGAATTAGCACGTTTGCTAATGTTAGCTTAGACATTGCAAACATTAAACTTTTTTTCAGGAGCTTTACTATAACACTGGCAGAAATGTCAACTGAATAAAGCCTTACTTTTTTTATTTCCTTGATAAAGATAGTGGAATCCCATTTCCTAACATTTTGATGGTTTAGGACAGAATGAAACTGGTGACTCACTTTCAAGGACGTAGGCTTATCAGGGCAGCTATGGAAATCTGAGGACAAGGTGAGCAGGTTATAGCGTGGCCATGCCTTTGTGGCAACAGAATGGCTGACAGATGGACTCCACAGTTCAAAGAAACCAAAATAAAATGCGAGCTGAAAAAAAAAACGTTTACCAAGAAATGAAAATATCATTAGTCAATAAACTTTCAAATATTAACATCCCACAGTTTTCTCTCTCATTCCCAAGACACTCTGCTGTCTCTCAATGCTGTAATCATGTGTTTTCCTCCCAGAATGCATTGCACCTTATGACATGACACTGTATGACATTAATACAGCAGAATCCTACTCAGATACTGAACAGGTACTTAAAGAATGTAGGGTGCAATGGTCAAGGGTAGACTTCAGAAGGGGATGTAGGCATGTTCAGAAATTGTTTTGCAGAGATGTGGTGGTTTTTATATGAATATCTTTATTTTGCTAAAGCTACCAAGGGATTGCGTGACTGGCTTTGTCATGTGTTTTTGTTCATTCTGGCTCTAAATACAAGGAAGATTTTTAGAGAGAGGATGTGAGTGTTGAGGGGGTGAGGATACATGTTTATTTGTATTTTCTGTTTGTGAAGTTAAAATCTGCTGTGTAATTTGCTGCATAATGATGCTGGAGAGGTCCATTTCACGTGTCAGGTATTAGTCCCTGCGTTGTGGGGGTGGACATAGAAGTCTTCTACACCAGGGACAGTTTGTTGGTTAATGCATCTGTTCATTGCCTGAACGGGGTTTCCTGTGTTCATGCTGGATATGCAGTACGGCACAGGGACTATCTTATTTACATCCTGTATATCAGAAAACGACTGTGCCCAGGACACAAACTGACGATGACTTATCATCGAATCCATGTTAAGACTTCAACGTTCATTGCACTGAGTCATTGACACTCCACCACATGTGGAGAGGTTTCAAGACAGCTGGGAAATGTAACACCAGAGCATTCAAGTGATCATGTGACTCTAATAATTTGCCACATGTCGAAACAAACTCATCTTCCCTGTGATATGCTTTAGTCAAGTACAAGGCATGGAAATACTGCTGGATTTGAGTAGGCTGAATAAGAGCTCTCACCTCCCCCCTCTAAGAGCAACAATCACCAGTGGTGGTCATGACACTTCGTGGTGCTCGCAGCAACAAAAAAAGAAACGTGATGTTCCTATCACCTGACCCCAACCACCTAACCTCTTTCAATGTTGAGGAGCCAGGAGCCACAACACATGCAGCTCATTTCTATGGTACCTGGTGGTAATGCAAAGACAGAGATTACCTTCTGAAATCCTGTGTAGCCCCCTCAGGAAACCACCTGCCATTGGCCTATAGTCCTGAGGCTTGTTGACCTACTCACCACGTAATTTCTGGTATTAGCAGAGTAAAAAGGAGATAAGATAACCAAGAGTCCAATTAGCCGGCAATCCGTGGCATATGCAAATAGAGCCACATGCAGCACAGCCTCTTTTGTGAATGTAGAGGATAAAACCTCTATAAAATAACTCACAGAACAACCATCTCAAAGACGGGCAGTTTTAGTTGAGGTATAGGGAGTAAAATAGGTTCTAAGTGACTGACCAGTGGGACATTTTTTTCTTTGAAAACAACACAAAGTCGACCAATAGTCGCCTTGTTCAGATCACATGCCAAGATGCATGTGATCATCTTGGAGTTACTATTTCTTATGCGCTGAATGGGTGAGAAAGGGGGGGGGCATGTAAGAGTGGACCAGTGAACAAGTGGTTAACATGTACATCCTTGATGCTTGCTGATGTGAGCAGACCAGGATAAGGAGACCGGGTTATTCTCAAGAGAGTCCTTGAAGCTTGCTGCAATGAGTAGAGCAGGCCGTTCTTGGGTTCATGGTTATGATCATATATGGAAATATCCATATTCACCAGCTGTAACACTGCAAATTTCCCCCTGTGGGACTAATAAGGGAATATTTTATCTTATCTTATCGTCAAGGTCCTTTGAATATGGCTTGCTCAAGGTACGCCATGAGCCATGGAGTCTCCTAAACTTCAGAGCAGCTAATTCAGAGAAAGACAAAGTGGATGTAGTTGACGTAGTAACCATATCAGAAGAACCCAAAGTGTGTGCAATTATTGATGCTGCTGGATGCAAAACCAACCGCTTGTCACTGAGAGCCAGGAGAAGGAGGATGAGGTGGAAATGGAGTGTGATTCTGACCTAGGCAGCAGGGTAACAGATTCCCAGCAACCAACCAGTGAGATGTACACCTTGGAGGAAATCAATGCTATTTTTTCCCAGTGCAACTTTTAGCAAGTCTGTCAAAATGAATTGATTATTTTCCACACTCAACACAATTTCTCAAAACTGTCACAGCTCTGCAAAAACGCTTAGGGTTTGATTTATGACATGGAGAAAAATGTGTTATTTAAGAAAGCACGTGCCCAACTCGAGAAAAAGCACCCGTGCACAAGAAAGGATGGACACAAAAAGACAAGAAATTAACACATCATCCAAATGAATCACAGGGCGGTATTGTTTTCACTCTATCTGTCCCATTTGTTCTTCTGATTTCCATCTTCTCCCTATGCACACTTTAACTCTTGGCTCTTTAAACATTAATGGAGAGTGAGATTGGCGGAGTAGAGCTGTACTTTTGTATTTCTGCTCTCAGAAACATGTAGATATATTTTTCTTGATAAAACCCAATCAAACACCAGATAATGTTTAGTTTTCTATTGTAGTGCCTATTATCAACACAAATACAATTAATGGCTGATGGCTCTGAAATGCCAAGGTATCAGATATGTCATTTTCAACGCAAACATTTTAAAGAAAGAAAACATGCTCACAAAAAGAATTTTAATTGCATTTATCAACTCACTATTTTATTTTTTTATTCATGTATCAATTTCTTTGTTCTCTTTCTTTATTTCTCCAGTTATAGGCCTATCTTGTTTTTTTTGCTTTTGTTTGTTTGTTATTTCAAAAGTCACCAACTGCCCCCTCTTGCACATGTTTGATCAGTTTAATAACTGATCAGCATCACCTCTCAGAGAGGTGGAGTATCACCACAAGTGAAACAAGGAAACCATGAAATGAGAAATGACGTGTTTCTGATAAGACACGGATCTATGGAAACAGACCCTGCTGACAAAACCTAATTAGATCACTCTCGTAGATATCAGTTCAGGATAGCAGTTATAGCAATAAGGGAGAGGACAGAAAATCCAGAGTGTTTCAGGGAGTGTGTGAGGCAGATATGTCTACCTGTATGTGAAGTGGTATTAATCCCAAAACACGCACTTCATCCCAATAAATCCTAGTGTCTGAGATACGCATTTTATCATAGTGCCTCCGAGCGGCAGACAGGCCCTGCAGCCACCCACGAGCCCTGCAGTCATGGAGACACCTCACGGCCAAGCTGGTGCAAGAGAAACAAACCCACAGGAGGGCTGGGGGCAGTTTTTAAAGGGGAAATCTGTGATGTAGTGAATTATTGACCTCTATGCAAATTGACTCCACATTTAGTTTGGGTTTGTTCTGTGGGTTGGATTAGAGATGGGTAAAGAGATGGGTCATGATCATTACTTTGATGGAGTTTGAGCTGTGCGGGGCAAAGTCATGAAGCGTCTGCATTAAAGCTGCACTCATGCCAAACACAACAGCGAAATGGGACAAATTTGATCACAATCAATGAAAAGTGATTGAAAGGAGGTGATATGCCAACTTCTTCACCCCAAGGTATGGATATCATTATCCACCTTTCCACTCCTAAATTTTGCAAAACAACAGCAACTTAAGATTCTTAGAGTGCTCCTGAGGAACCAAATGGGAAAGCCAACCAAGTCCCTGAGTCCCCAACTGACTGTGCTGATTGGTTAGCTAGAAGCCAAACTGTCGCTCGAGCAGAGCCTTGCTTAACTCAAGCAAGCAACCATTTCTCTATTTTTACATATCTCAAGGGGGGCAGTAGCTTGTCGCTCTGTAACACTGCTTTCCATTGACTCACACAATGCCAAAATTTTTGCAAGCTAATGAGCGATCGCACCATCAAATTAACACAAGCCTTGCTTTAAAAAGATGGAGAGCTCTAAAGTTGAAAACAAAATTCAGCCTATCATGCAGCACTTATACTGTGCAAGTGGGTGACATGTAGAAATTTCAGCAAGGATGGCATGGAAGGTATCCATATGTAGCCATTCTGGGCCTATCCTTGCTGATGGCCCATGATACTGCTCTGCACTGTGAAAAGATGATCAGACTCTGGAGTCTCAGTTAAGCCGAACTGTCAGGATTTATATTCTGAATTGAATGAAGAATTGCAGCAGCATATTAGCCTCACAGCACACCTCCTATTGCTCACCGATGGCCATTGGCAGACTGAGGAAGGAGAGCACTGACTGATGATGTCATCACAGTGAGAGGTGGTAAGGAAAGGCAAGGAAAGATACTTTATTTGGTCAATGCATGGAGCCAGATGTTGCATATTTGAACCCACCACAGGGCGTCAGAAAGGGCATCCGGCCCTGATCTCCCAAGCTCCGTCTAAGTCTGTGTCCACCCCCACAGCATGGGAACAAATCGTGACATGTAAAAATGGATTTCTATTCTTACAAGGAAATTTGTCTGCAATAACAACATGCAATAAACTTTGAAAAATAATAAGGAGCTCACACATTTCTGAGATTACAGATTCTACTTTTAATGTACCTTTTTAGACATATCCACAATGTTTCGGAGTGGTTACACCCCCCCACCCCAACACACAAAATCAAATCTATGTAGAAGGCACAGCAGGACATGAGATTAAGGTTTGCTTGTGAGTGAGTGAGTGAGTGAGTGAGTGAGTTAGAAATGAGGTAATTCACATCTACTAGAGAAAACTAATCTGTGGCTTAGTCACGACTCGCTACGCTCTTACTTTGACAGGGGCAGAGTCTGTCTGCTGGTGTTCTGAGGATGCCGTCAAAGTCAGAGCTCATCAGCTGAGTAATCAGTAACACAAAGCAGGAGGCTTTCTGTCCCATCTCTGCTCCAACGTGTGACATGCTGCTGTCAGCACTCGGTGATTTTTTGTTTGTTTGACAAAGGCCGAGAGACCAGTATCCTAAAGAGGAACAAACAGATCATCACTTCAGCTGAAAATCACTGCACCTCTTAAAGTGGCCATTTAAGCTAATATTGTTTCTGACCGTCACATCAGCCCCCTTTCCATCAGCCATGCCAAAGGGGTCACTAGATGCATGAGTTTCAAGGCAACCTCTTCATCCTGTACATTAAAAGGAACATTTCCACTGATTAGACTCTGGGTGTGCCTTCCGCTCGATGTCTGCTGGGATAGGCTCCAGCCCCGCACGGTCCTGAATTGGATTAAGCGGATATAGATAATGGATGGATGCATATACAGCCTGGGCATCGCAGCATTGATGCTTTCACTTGCTCAACTTAAAAATAAATCTAAAACAAATTAGGAGCTTAAAAAGTGAGTTCCTCTCTTTAGCTGAAGGTTGTGAGAGATGGCTGACTGGAAGTCTGGACCTAATTCATGCCTGTAGTTGCTGACTGGTCGGAAGGAAAATGGAGTTCAGAGTGGATGAAAGGTTTAGTCTCGAGGTGTACTGTGCCTACACGTGGAAGTCCACCAAGGTACTTTTCCTACATAACTATTTTAATTTTCCAATTATGTAAACAAATTGATAAACCTCTATGAAAATTATCATTGCCATAAATTGACCACCTCTGGAATCTCATAAATATGGAAAAAAATGACTAAGGGCAACATAGCTCAGGAGATAGAGCAGGTGTCTGGTAGTCAAGTGATTGGTGGTTCGATCTCCAGTTCTTCCAGAAAGCATGACAACGTGTCATTGAGCAAGACACTGAACCCCTAACTGCTTTGGAGAACATATATTAATTAGCCTGGTGGAAAATCTGGCATACTTACACTCTCAATGTTCATGAGCATGCCCTGTCCTTATCACCTGATAAGCCAGGTGTTGTGGGTTTGATCCCAACACAGGGTGTCAGGAAAGACATCTAGCCTTAATTCCCCATGCTCCATCTAGATCTGTGTCCACCCCCACAGCATGGGAACCAATCATGACACGTTAAAACAGAGCTTATTGTGTTTGTGCACACATCCAAGACTGAAAGGTTCAGTTTTACAAGTCACGATTAGTCCCCATGTTGTGGGGCTGGACATGGACTAAGATGGAGTTTGGGGGATTAAGACAGGATGCCCTTCCTGACACCCCACGATGGGCTCAAACTCGCGGTCTCTGGTTCATCAGTTTCTTAAGCGCGTGCTCTACCACCGAGCTACCCCTCACACACATCCAACACTAATAAAGAGAGATATGTTTACTTATCTTACCGAGTGGTAGCTCAGTGGGTAGAGCACATGCATGGGAGTCAGGCATCACGGGTTTGTATCCCACCGTGTAGCCCGGTAGACGTGAGACATTCATTGTGAAGTGCTTTGAGTGGTCATTAGACTAGAAAAAGTACTATATAAGAACAAATCCATTCACCATTTACCAAAAATCCCTTATAAAGGCTGAATTGACTATGGGCTATTAGTGGACACATTGAGCTCTGCTGTTGTGTGTGCAACTGGACAAAATGCAAACAAAATGACACCTTCTACCAAAAAGCCTACAGAGATGCATTAATAGGGTTATTTTCTGGAGATGCATGGTGTGTGTTTTTTTTGCCTCTTCCCACCTTTTTCTTTTTTATAGCATTGTTTAATTAGACTTGCAGGGAGTCAGGGTTGCAGTGTGATTTGGTCTCCTGTCACAATGGTAAAGTACTGGTGCTGGTATTCTCCAGGGTGCGGAGGGGGTGTTATTGTATGTCAGCCAGAGGAGATGAATGCCTCTTCGCTAGCCCTATATACCAACAGCCATTGTTTCAAATCAGTGATAAACAATGTTCTCCTCTCCTGATGCTCCCCACCACCACTCCCATCCATTCCTAGAAAGCCAGTTAATCATAGCCCCCCTGCAGGGCACAAAACCTACAGTCAAATTAAGGTGGTATGTGTAAGGGATGCAGGTGCCCCATGTGTTTATATAATTGTAGATGCTTGTTATACTCTCCATGTGTGGGAAAAGATAATAAGGAAAGGAAGGGAGGGAGAGCCAGTTTATCAGGCCATTGTATTTGCACAATGAAATCTGTCCTTTGCATTTAACCTATCCTATTGTATATGTACGGTGGGCAGCTGCAGCACACTGGGAGCAGTTAGGGGATTGATATCTTGCTCAACGACACTTCAACATGCTCTCTGAAGGAGCTGATCAAACCAACGACCTTCCAATTACAAGATGACCCGCTCTACCTCCTGAGCCATGCCATCCCTAAAAATAATGAGCCGCAGTGGCTCAGCGAGTAGAACACACGCCTGGGAGTCAGCCATGGGTTTGTATCCCACCGCGTACCTCAGGTAGATGTGAGACAGTCATTGTAAAGTGCTTTATATAGTCACTAGATTAGAAAAGCACTATATAAGAACAAGTCCATTCACCGTTTAATAACACAAGGCTTTTGGAAGAAGTTATTTAATTTATCAACAGAAATTGTGTTTTGAAACAGAAAATGTATATATTTCTAATTGTACACACAAGATATTTTTTTTCTCTGATTCAATCATTTCCATTGCATAGAAGCAGTGAGCAGCTGCTGGGGGACCAACTCCAGTTCTTTCTCCTATTGCCTTGCTCAGGGGTACAGGTAGGAGTATTAATCCTAACCTGCATGTCTTTTTGATGGTGGGAGAAAACCAGAGCACCCAGAGGGAACCCACACAGACACAGAGAGAACTTACAAACACCACACAGAGGACCTGGGATGGGATTTGAACCCAAGACCTTCTTACTGTGAGGCAACAGTGCTGACCACTGTGCTGGCATGCTGCTTCTCTGCTTGAGTATTTAGAGTTTTAGAAAATAATCAGAGCTGAGACCATAGAAACAGTAACAGTCCAGGTGGCACTAATTGAATTATTTGGCTTTAATAAAGACCCATTTAGTGTCAACTGCTCTCTTTTTGTGAAGTGGTAGATCTAAAAACTACTCTCAACTATCACAAGCAAGATCCATTAAAAAGTTTACCTGGACTGGTCTGCGATCGTGCACTCGCTCGGTAATCATTTGTGACTCATCTGGAGGCTTGAGCTAACCAAGCTCAAATAGCTAGATTTAATCTTAATCCTTTCACTGTCTCTGCAGTCTGAGTAATTTGGCTTTTTGCAAAAACACGCCCAAACAGGCTGCGACAACTGCAGAAAAACATCCCCAAGACGGAGCAGCTTATCTGTGTCTTCAGGGGATGCTTGTTCACCAAAACAGTGTTTTGGAGCTAAAGTTGCAGGCCTTGAAGCTGCTGTTCCAGTGTCAACTGCAATTACTTATTCAAGTGGTGCATTACCACTGCTGTGATTAGTTAATCTTCTCAGACTGATGAATACTCAGACCTGGCTCTGGATGGGAACACGTGAGGGCAGACGAATAAATGATGGAAAAATGGTTGGTGGCTGTAGCCTCAGTGTTTGGTCCCACAATGAATGGACCCGTCATTTGATGCTATGGCCCGGGATTGCATCCCACAACCCTCATCTGCAAACTACTTGCTCCACTGGCCCTTGGGATTAATTGTAAATCCACGACTTGTGTTATATTTATAGATTGGGGCGGCATGGCTCAGGAGGTAGAGCGGATTGTCTGGTAATCAGGAGGTCACTGGTTTGATTCCCTGCTCCTTCAGAAAGTGTGCCAAAGTGCCCTTGAGCAAGGGACTAACCCCCCCCCCAAAAAAAAA
>OMLC01046823.1:0-12200 GCA_900302585.1 Regalecus glesne | reverse complement strand
ACCATCTACAGACCAGGACTCTACAGTCTCCACCATCTACAGACCAGGACTCTACAGTCTCCACCATCTACAGACCAGGACTCTACAGTCTCCACCATCTACAGACCAGGACTCTACAGTCTCCACCATCTACATACCAGGACTCTACAGTCTCCACCATCTACAGGCCAGTGGACACTCTATCAAAGATGAGGATGTTCACATCCTTGATAGGGAGGAACGCTGGTTTGAAAGGGGGGTTAAAGACCATCTATGTGAAGAGGGAACCACCATCCTGAACAAAGGTGGGGGTTTGAGAGTCCATGTGTCATCATGTGACAATGCTGTGATTGATCCTATTCCCCAGTCCTCTGTGAATAGTCCTCATGACCACTGGATGTGCAGTTGAATACCCAACTTGTATTTGAACCCAGCAACTCAAGAAAGCAGGAAGTGGAGTCTCCTCTGTTGTCAGTAGTGGTTTAAACGTCACCACATGGCCTCTTCCTTCAGTTATTGGTCCCCAAAAAGCATGTCCCAGAAATGGAGCAAAAAAGGAAAGAAGATGCTCAACGTCAAAAGACCATATTCTGTAATGCTATATAATAAGCATATAGGCAGCGTGGATCTCATGGATCAGTGTGCGGCAATGTAACCCGACAGACACAAGAAGACAACAGTACATCCGGATGTACTTCAACTTGGATATGGCCATCGTCAATGCCTGGCACCCCTACAGAATGTCCGGATTAGAGAAGATGGGCCTTCTGTAGTTCAAAGCATCGGTAGCTCGTGCACTATTGAATGCAGGATCCACCAAGATCCGTGCCGGGGAAAGGCCCAGTGCCACCTCACCACCGGTAAAGTCCAGAGCAGTGTCCGAGGCACTCCCAGAGATACGGGTTGGCCCTGGTAATCACTGGCCCCAACTCACCGAAGCCAAGAATAGCAAATGGGTGCCATGATACTGTATGGACCTGGAAAATCAAGTACATCTGCATGCAGTGTCTGATGGCTTGGTGGCCTGGGTGCTTCCCCAGGTTTCATACAAGATAGAGTTTTCTTTTGAAGTCACTCCACAAAGACCAACAATGAGACAAGCATACTGTGACAGTCAACATGCTAGCCAGGGATTATACAGCCACTCCATAAATCTAGTTGAAATTAATAGGTTTATAAAGTGATAGGTGCAAGTATACTGAGAAACAGTGAATGTTTCCCGTCATATTACACACCACTAGCCCTCGAGTCTGGACATAATAGGATCCTGTTATAGTGCTACGCTACCCTCTGTTCAGAGGATCCAATGAACGGACTAACTTCACTGGTGTGCGTGTGCTTTTTCCACACGTGGATGTTATGGCACGGTTTAGCGTATTTGTAGCAATGCTAACAATAAGAAAATTCATTTTGTGATTTGAATCCATACAGAAGAGTGAAATAGAATATTCCTCAAATGCAGTAGCAATAATTGACTCTGTATTATTATTGTATGTATTTTATAGTTTTCTGATAATTTTATATTGTATTTATTTGTTTGTCAAATACACACAGGATTACTATGTTATTAGTGTATTATTATTACTACAGTACATTTTCATTGGAAAAAAACATGCATGTTGTCCACTCAAGTGGACATGTGAAAATCTCTTCGAAAAATCTGGTTTAAAAAAGTCAATTTAATATCTTGTTTTATCGTGCCCGAAGAGCAATGAAAACACAGGGAAAAAAGGTCTGACTAAAGTTTTCATGATTCATGCATGAAAGGGTTAACAGATTAACAAGGGTTTCTTGAGTGCTCAGTGTGAAAGAGCAAGTGTGAGCCATGTCCATGGTTGTGCCCTCAGTGATACATACCAGTGTGTATTAAGTTCTATGCAGAAATTAAATAAGCATAAAATGTGCTTTGCTGCAATTCTTCCTTTTGTATTGTTCAAGTTCTGTGTACACACCTGTCTGAAGTAATACTACACTAAGTTGTAATAGTGCATTCTTGTATGTTCATATTAACATATAACATATTGTTCATATTAATCTGCTCTGATAGAAAATGTCTGAAGAGATTCCAGATGACGGGCACCAGCAGCAGTTCCCACATCAGTCTACCTCCCAGTCTGCCTTTCAGCTCCATACCCCATCCCCCCAGTCCCAGACCCAGGCTGGGTCCAGTTCATCCAGTGGGCCAACCTCAGCCAGCCAGACCTCCAGTGGTTCTGGGACTCTGAGCAGTGCCGACACCATCCCCGTCAGCCTGGCCTCGGTCCCAGAAGAGCCAGAGCCTCAGCCCTGGGGCCGCCTGCTACCCATGGCAAGAGGCTTCAGAGCATTGAGTGAGTACATACATGTTACATATTAGGTTCAGGATTATATAATTTTCCTGTCTTTTACTGTGCTTTCCACTTGGCTACAGTAACTCTTTAATTTCCCCCTGTGGGATTAATAAAGGAATATCTCATCTTTCACCACCCACAGTGTGAATAGGTGGACATGTTAATGTTAAGGTGTTGGCCTACAACCAAAGAGCCAACAGAGGAAAGTCAGTCTTTTAATGTCTGTCTTGTTGTTTACAGGTTGTGTACAGGAGGAGTATTTGTTTGGACGGGACTCTAAGTGTCACTATGTGATCAATGATCCTGTCCTGATAGCTTCACAGAGATTTCGCACCTACAGCAAAAAACACTTCCGGATCTTCAGGGTAGGCCTGACTGTCTCTCTAATTTGAGACCAGAAATATGTGAAGAAGGAGCTTAATTCATTTATCATTTTACATAAAAACAACAAAATACTTCCTCTGGATTCAATCCATCCTATTTTATAGGAGCACTGAACAGCTGCAGTGCCCCGGGACCAAATCCAGTTCTTTTTCTGATTGCTTAACCTTAATATGCATGTCTTCTTGACGGTGGGAGGAAATTGGAGCACCCATAGGAAACCCATGCAGACACTGGGAGATGATGTCTGAGACGATCCTAGGACAGCCCAGAAACTTAACATTACAAAAGAAAATATTGTGTTTATGCATCATGGAGTATATATCATTATAATTGTTAGCTGTTCAAATTTGAAAAATATTAGGTGACTCTAGCATAAGCTCCATGTCACATGAGTGCTTATATACCCAAAAGAAAGAAACACATGAAGGTGTGAAGGGGCAGCATAGCTCAGTGGGTAGAGCGGTCGTCTGGCAATCAGAAGGTTACAGGTTCGATCCCTGGTCCTGCATACAGCATGTGGAGGTGTCCTTGAGCAAGACACTGAACCCCTAACTGCTCCCTGAGCGCCACCTGGTGGCAGCTCACTGCTCCTATACAATAGGATGGGTTAAAAATGCAGAGAAATCCAAATTTCCCCTTGTGGGACTGATAAGGGAATCCTTCCTTCTTCTCCATCTTCTTTCATGGTGGCTCACAGCTCCTATACAATAAGATGGGTTAAATGCAGAGGATTGCACATTTCTTCTTGTGGGACTGATAAGGGAATCTAAAATGAAATAAGCCGCACGGTTAGCTAAATGCTAAAGTTGTTGAACAACACCAGCAGCAGCAAAGCGAGGAAGCTGTGGAGTGAAAAGTACAATGAAAAGGTGCTGTACAATAACTTGACTAAAATATTTTCCTGAACATGTTTGAATCTTGCTGATGTACTATAACTACTTAATTCTCACCCTGTGGTTTTGCCTTTCTAGACAGCACCAGTTCGCCTGGACACAGACAGTATGTGCTGACTGATGATCCTGATGAATAGCAGTGAAGAGAGTTAATTGGTTCTAATCTCTTCTTTTTTTTGGCAAGAGAAATTGATTAAAATTAAAACACCTATCACAAGAAAAAGGTGAATTGGTTCATCTGGACAATATTTTATTGAGAAAAACGTTTCATTGCTCATTCGGAAGACATCTTCAGTCGGAGCTGACTGCAGCATCCCCACCCTCATAGATAATATGGTCACATAATGACCAAAACACAGTTTCATATGCAACTTATGCAAAAGAGGGAGCGACCCTCGCTGAATAGGGGAGGTGGCCTGAGAGTACACCTATCGGCGTCTTACAATGCCGTGATCCTGAACATTCCCCAATCCTCTGTGAATGGTGCCCTTTGTCACTGAATGTGCAGTTGATCACCCAACTCTCATATGAACCCAGCCTATTGTTGTGTGGCATCACGGTACTGTTTATAAGGAGGGGGATGTTTGCCTTCAGCTCAGACTGAAGAAGTCACCTGGTGAGTGATGAAACGTTTCTAAATAAACTTCTGATCCAGCTGAACAGATTCACCTCTTTTTGTGATTTCCCTACCTGGATTATGTAGCATGCATCAAGACAAGGTCTGGAGATGTTTTTCATGGCTTTGGACTAAGTTCCATATTTCCAGTGAAGGGAAATTATAATAATCATATTACTAAATGTGTGATTCCAATTTTGTGGCAACACTTTAGCATGTTTCAGAAGAAAGAAGAAGGAAGGCAATTTATTTTGCCTTTGTATTCCTGTAACAGATTTGTTTGCTTCATCTAAACTATCCTACTGTATAGGAACAGTAAGCAGCTACATCGCCCGGGGACCAACTCAAGTCCTTCCCATTGCCTTTGTCAGGGGCACAGGCAGGAGTATCAGCCCTAACATCTCTTTTCAGGCTCAATCATCCAGGTGCTCAATAAAGTCAAAATAGTTGCATCAGGTCCTATGGACATAGAGTGGTTGACAAGTACGTTTCAACATTTAAGATGTTTAGATGTACTCGTGTTTTGTTTTGAACCTATTTCCAGATGACCTGATGCAACTATTTTGACTTTACCCAAACATGCATCTCTTTTTGATGAGAGGAAACCGGCGCACCTGGAGGAAATCCACGCAGACATGGGGAGAACAGAGGACCTGAGATGGCCTGGGCTTTGAACCTAAAACCTTGCTGTGAGGCAACAGTGCTAGGCACTGAACCACTGTTATGTCCATGACAATGCCCCCATGAATAAAGTAATGTCCATAAAAATATAGTTATATAAAGAAGAACTTGACTACAAGAACTTTACCTTAAATGAGTAAGCACCTATGTACTCAGATCTTGGTTCCTTGCTGTCGTAAGGGAATATTATAATAATTACATGAATGTTATGAAGGTGAAGAAACATTAATACACACATACTGCCACACTTATCAGGGCATGCTTGACATCTCTTATCTTGGACCGGACTCTAGACATCTCTGTTAGATTAATAATCTAGTTTCTTCTGGTCTCCTGGTTAGTCCAACCACTGAAAAATCCAGAATAATTTTGCATTTGGCTTTAACTTGACAAATGTCTCTAGTTTTTGCACCTTTACAGACTATATGTTGCTGTCCATTACCTGTAAACCCATATTAACATGTCACTATCGTCATAATATAATAATTATAATAATAATAATAGCTTCCCTTATCAGTCCCAGAATGGGACATTTGGATTTCTCTGCATTTAACCCATCCTATTGTATAGGAGCAGTGAGCTGCCAACATATGGGATACTGGGGATAGTTAGAGGTTCAGTGTCTTGCTTAAGGACAACTCAACATGCTTTCTGCAGGACTTGGGATCAAACCTCCAACCTTCTGATGGCCAGGCGACCGCTCTACCAACTGAGCTGCCTCTCAAAAGCTATCAGACTATATGATCTAATAAAGCTGTGAGACTATATAATCAGCACTGCTCCCCCAGTAGAACAAATTCAATACATGAACAACATTAACATACCATTTAATTAAAACTGGGTGTATTTTTCCTGTTCATACTGTATATAGTGTTCATATTTCCCCCGTTTAAATTGCTGTTATATATTATGTTCTATATTTGAGGCCTCTCTTACTGTGCTTTCCACTTTGCTCCCATAACACCGTAATTTCCCCCTGTGGGACTAATAAAGGAATATCTATCTTATCTAATCTTATTCAACCTCTGGAAGGCTACTGTCTACGAGGTCCATTTATACATGTCATTAGTCCCCATATAGTGGGGGTGGACACGAAATCAGGTGGAGAATGTGAAATTAAGGCCAGATGTCCTTCCTGACACCCAAAGTCGGAATCAAACCTGTGACCTCTGGGTCATTTCCTGAAGTATATCCTCTACCAAGCTACCATGCCCCACACTAAGCTACCGCAGCCCCCTGCTGAGCTACCAAAACTACTGTCTATATGTAGTAAAGTGCATAGTATGCTGTCTATATGTAGCTGTGTGTAGTTAACTGTCTATGTGGTGATGTGTGTTAGTGTGTAGTCTATATGCAGGGATGCGCATCGTATGCAGTCTGTACTGATATGTGTCATTTGTAGTGGCATCTCGTATCCTGTCTGACACTGAATAAGTAGATGATTTCATTAAAATGATCTAATTGTTTTTCTCATGTAGAGTCGGGGATCTCTCAGGATGAGGCACTAGAAGTTCTACAGGCTATAAGGAGAGGGGCTGTGGAGTGGGGAGAATCAGGAGAAGGTCAATTAACAGCATTAGAGCTCCTTAAGAAAGAGCAAGGCACTATTGTGACATTCTGCTCTCAGTTGGACTCTGCTCTGGGAGGAGGAATTCCACTGGGAAAAACCACCGAGATCTGTGGACCTCCAGGAGTAGGCAAGACCCAGCTTTGGTGAAGACAATGGTTCTCTTGCTCTCTCTCTCTCTCTCTCTATCTCTCGATCTGTCTCTCTCTCACAGTGGATTCCCTCTCTGTCTTTTATCAGTCTACAGTTGGCTATAGATGTCCAAATCCCAACGTGTTTTGGTGGGTTGGAAGGCCAGGTGGTGTTTGTGGATACAGAGGGAAGTTTCATGGTACAGAGGTTAGTAGATTTGGCCCAGGCTACTGTCCATCATTGCTCACTGCTGGCCGAAGACAGAGAGCAGCACAATGCCTTGATCAACTTCACGATGGAGACCACTCTGTCCAATCTCTTCCTGGTATGTTTAAAGGGGACAGGATGTGGTGTGGGCTTGAAAATATTGTTTTTCAAGTTACAAAAAGATTTAAGCTTGAGATCGATTATTATGATTCTTTTGCAACAATTCTCTTTGGTTACTCTTCCTAGGTGCGTTGCCATGACTATGTGGAACTGTTGGCTGAGATCTACCTTCTATCTGGCTTCCTGTCTCAGCATCCTAAGGTCCGCCTCCTTGTGATTGATAGTATAGCCCTCCCATTTCGTCACAACTTTGATGATATGTCTCAGAGGACACGCCTCCTCAATGGCCTCGCCCAGCATCTCATCCAGATAGCAACTAACCATAATGTGGCAGTGGTGCTAACCAATCAGATGACCACTAAGGTATGGGGTGGCCAATCAAAGCTTGTTCCTGCCCTAGGTGAGAGCTGGGGTCATGCAGCAACACTAAGGCTCCTTCTGCACTGGGCTGGGACACAAAGACTAGCATCCCTGTACAAGTCTCCATGTCATATTGACACCACTGTTCCCTACGACATAACTTGTCATGGGTTCAGAGATACTGAGCACTCACAGCAACCAGTGATATCAACTAGTAGCTCTAGTAACCAATCAGGAAATAGGAATAAACGGCCCAGAGTGCAATAGACACCCAATAATTAGAGCAACTCAAACAGAATCACATCATTGATTAAGGCTCCTTCAGCAAAGGGAGGATTCTGCCCCTTTTGATCATCAAAACTATATATTTATTTCCTGTTGTGTGGCTAACCTATCCAAAAGGCACAGATAACAATATTTCATTTCAAATCCATGCTAATACTTGAAAAGGCTTTATAATGGTAGTGTGTGAACTTCATTTCACTTCAACTGTTTAGTTGATTCAAGTGTTAGACAACACAATGGGTTGGTTAATTTTGGTTGTTAATGGTTGTTCTATTTTGTCATTGGACATTGTGTTATTGTTCCTGTATCATTGTTGATTCCTGAGTTCTAGTATGAATTATAATACAAAGCTTTTCATTTTGTTGTTTGGTTTGACTCAAATAATACCCTCTTGACTTACTTATATACCTCATATTAACAAAAATATATTGTTTTAGAAAAGATATGCTTTACTTTGTGATATAGATGTCAATCTCAACTTTCCTTATTTTGAACCGAAGATGTCAGAATTATAGGGGGATTATTTAAATGTATATTTTCTGATCAAGATGGGGCCATTGTTTTGGTGTTTAATTTGTTAATGTTAAATGGGTAATGTTAGCTCAAGGGTAGCGAACGCACTTTGGGAACTGATGAGCCAGAGGCTGCATGTTTTAACCCACCTCAGGGCATCTGGCCTTAAACCTCCACGCCTAACCTGAAATGGAATGGCAACCTGTCAGGAGTATTTCCCCCCTGCTTTCATACAGTGAACACTGGGATAGCCTCCAGCACGGCCCTGTGAACCGACTTGGGCTAAGCAGATGATGGATGAATGGATGGATGAATAGTCCTACTATGTAAACATGAAACATAAACCAAATGATTAGCTCCAGTGAGTTTCCTGTCTCAATAAACAGATCTCTCATAATCAGATTGTGTCCATGGTCACCAGCCTGTATTAACAGTGATCTGGGAACGTCCACAGAAACTCAGCTTGGTTGTCTCAACTGTAGTCATGAAATATTTTTTTCTCTCTCAAAAGATGTTTAATCGTAGGGGTAGGGTTAGGGGCATGGGGGTTAAGGTAATGCTTATCGCATCTCTGCATTATGCATTTCGGTGTTCGAATCCCAGTTGCGCCATTTCCAACCACGGCCAGAGGTCCATAGTTAGTGGGTCATAATTGACTAAGCCTCACATGGGTATAGGGGTTAGGTTGGATAAAGTATTCTGGGTTCACTAGTGTTCCCCTCTGGGTCATCTGGGCGCTCGCGGTTAAGTGAAGGAAAAGTATTCTGCTTCATTCCCCAATGGTCAAGCACTGTGCTTTCCTCAAGAGACCGTGATGTGCAAAATTGCGAGGGCAAGTTGTCACGTCACATGGAGGCGACACATGCTACGGCTTCCTCCTTCCTGTCGAGGTTCTAGAGGGGTATCAAATGGCAACAGCCACAGGCAACTAAAGGAATTAGGGTGGGGATAAAAGGGGTGATGAAAAAAATATGTTTATTCTATACCACCATATTAGATAGGATATTCCTCCTTCCATACACCTCGACATGCCTTCTGCAGGACTGAGGATCGAACCTGCAAACTTCTGATCACCAGACAACTGCTCTGCCCACTGAGCTATGCTGCCCCTATCAGATTTGTTCATTACAGTGGCTAATAACATAATTAATGCCTGTTTTTTCTATTTTCTCATCTTTCTGTTTTCTTAATATTCTATAACGGTATCTGAATGCATTGTCCTCAGTGCATTGTGATAATGACAAGTCCCAACAGAATGAGGCCAACAGCAGTGCGTTCATTAGATTAGATTGAGATCAGATTAAACTGGCTCCAGTGTTTTCAACTTCTGTCAACTCAGATTTTTATGTTTGAGACTCATTCTCCACTTCTGATGAATTATCCAAATGGGAAGAGTTCCAAGTGAAAGTACATGTGAATATATTCAAAACCTTTGGATTGCAAATCAAACTGAATATCAAGCCAGTTTACAGTAGGTCCTGATATTAAAAAGTGTACCGGTATATTTTCAAGGGAGAGACTAATAAGCATTCTTGAGGGAGCTAAAAAATTACAGACAAGAAAAAATATATCTTTTCATGTCAGTTTGGTTTTAGAGCTGGTGCTGTGGGTTCCCAGTTAACTTGGAGTTGCGGGTTGTGTGTATTAACTGGTTTTAAATACGACGATGATAATAATAATAATAATACTTTTGAATCAACTTATTTTTATATTGAACTTTTCATGTGACCACTCAAAGTACTTCACATCTGCCTCACATTCACCGAGCATGAGGGATTCTGACTGGATGCCCTTTTCCTGACAACTGTTGGTGGAATCTGTAAATTGTATCTTACTCTGTCTACACAACATCCATTGCACGGTTGTTCGTCTTGGGAGAGAGATCCCTATCCTGTGGCTCTCCTTGAGGTTTCTTCCTATTTTTTCCTTGTTAAAGAAGGGAGTTGGTTCTTTTTTGATGTGAGGGTCTAAGGATATGATATTGTGTTAATGTAAAGTCCATGGCAAATTGTTAATTTGTGATAATGGGCTATACAAATAAAACTGATTTGACCCATCTTTGTCTTCCTCCTTTTCATTTCCTCTCTCATCCTGCGGCAGGAATCTAATTAGAGCAAAGGTCAGGAGGAGGGACCTCTTGATCACATGTGCAAACATGAACACCCACAAAGAAAAAGAACATTTAATCTACATCAGCACAAGATTGGAAGAACATATGAAAGAAAAAAAGAAACAGAGAGAGGCAGAGCCAAGGGGTGTGTGTAAATGGATGTTTGACAGTGATTGGAAGAGCCCTGGGGTGGTGGCGGAGGGAGGATAGATTTAGTCTAATGGAAGATATCACAGGGAAAGGTACAGCAGCATGTGGACAGCCTGGACATCAGCGCAAATGAGCTTCTAGCACCAAATAAAACTAAACCATGTCCAGAGGAACTAACAGCTTTACCAGGGAATTATAATTATTGGGTCTAATGGCTGAAGCGTATTGATAGAAGCTTTGTGTGACTGCTCAATGGAGTTTGAATGGACATCTGAAAACGGAAACCTTCTTTGGTAGGAAAAGCTCCAATTTAATGTGCTTTGACTTAAAGATGTAATTTTCAGGTAACTGCGTGCAGCTTTTTTTTCTTTGTCCTGGTGATGGAGGAAAGTATTTAACTTAAAATTTCTCAACCATCCTTCAAAAGAAAGAAAGAATGATTGAAAAGAAAAGAAAGTTCTTTTCACAGCTCTGAAAGATGAGAATATTTCATACTTTACCTTTCCAAGATCATACTGTCATGTTGAACGGATTGAAAAATTATATTTTGAGTTGCCAGAAGCAGATACATTGATAGGTTTTTTTTAGACACCTATCAACACAGAGCAAAGAGGTTTTTGATTTAAATTGGTTACATTCTAATGATAGGGTGAGGAAAAAGCAGGCTATGCATTACTAGAGACAATGTGATGATACAACATGATCTGAAGAAATAACGATACAATGAGATACAACATTTTGTATAGTAATATAATTATACAAAATGATGCCACATAAGACAAAATAACACCACATTACAACGTTACAACATAATATAAACAAATATATAACAACATGATACTACATAATACAAGAATAATAATGATAACACATAATATAACAGGATAGAGAGAAATATACAGCAGGATGGTAGCACAGTGGTTAGCACTGTTGCTTCACAGCAAGGAGGTCAACAGCTCAAATCCCAGACTGTCCCAGGTCCTTTCTGTGTGAAGTTTGCATGTTCTCTGTGTCTGTGTGGGTTTCCTCTGGGTGCACTGGTTTCCTCTCACCATCAGAAAGACATGCATGTTCGGGTTAATATTCCTGCCTGTGGCCCTGACCAAGGCAACAGGAAAAAGAACTGAAGTTGATTTCTGGGCAATGTATCTGCTCCCTGGTCCTTTTTGTGTTGAACGCAGTGAAGAATCTTTCATTCATTCAACTAATTTTGTTGCATGCTTTTAAAAAGCCAAATTATTTTTCTTCTTTCCTCCTCCGCCTCTCCCTTCCTCTTCCTCTCGCTTCGTCTTTCCCCTCTTCTTCTTCTTCTTTCTATCCAATGATGTTATGTGTTTCAGCTTCCATTCAGCTTCATTTTATACTCAGTACTTCACAGTTTTGATTTAAGTATCTCCACATTTCTTGTCCGTCTTACATCTGTCCTGTTTGCTCTCAAATCTCCTGTCTTCTGTCATCTGTCCTGCCTGTTCTTTATCTGTCCTATTTCTCCGATCAGCTTTGCCTGTCTGCCTTTCATCATTCTGAACGATCTTGTAGGTCTCTTGTATTGTTCTGTGCTAACAGTGAAATATGGGGTTGATTGATATTACCAATGTAAACAAAAAACACCTAAAGCATCAGGAGTCAAATAATCAAACTTTTAGTAAAAAATGATAAACAAAACAGACTCTCTGACCCACTTCATCGGCACTGGACCCAAAGAAGGTACTGGAGGATTCTCTTCATATGATATAGATTTGTTTAGTGGTGCAAGTGAAAAATGTTTCATTGCATCTTTATCAGAGAAAAAAAATGCAGTGCATGTCAAAATGTTATTCTCTTGCACCATCCAATCAATATCATACTAACATAATACTCCAGTGTAATCACT
>OMLC01046822.1:0-11391 GCA_900302585.1 Regalecus glesne | reverse complement strand
CAGGCTACAAAATGATTTGTTTATCTGTTTCCCTGTATGTATGTATATATGTATCTATGTATGTATGTAAGTATGTATGTATGTATGTATGTATGTATGTATGTATGTATGTATGTATGTATGTATGTATTATATATATATATATATATATGCTAAATAAACAGATATATTTGTCTTTTTATACTTGTTCAAAAGTTTAAAAAAATCTTTCATTCATTAGTTCCTAATCTTGTCCTTTTTCATCACTCCCACTGTAAATCTTAGCATCTTCAACTCTGCAACCTCCAGCTCCACCTCCTGTCTTTTTGTCAGTGCTACTGTCTCCACACCATACAACATAGCTGGTCTCACTACCATCTTATAAACCTTCCCTTTCACACTTGGTGGCCTCCTTCTGTCACACATCACCTCTGACACTCTTCTCCACCCACTCCACCCTGCCTGCACTCTCTTCTTCAACTTGCTTCTGCAAACCTTGTTACTTTGGACAGGTATTTAAGTATTTAAACTCATCCACCTTTCTCACCTCTACTCCTTACATCCTCACCATTCCTCTGTCTCTCCTCTCATTCACACATATGTATTCTGTCTTGCTCTGACTGACCTCCATTCCTCCACCTCTCCAGACTCAACTCACCCTGCTCCCTACTCTCACTACAGATCACCATGTCATCTGTGAACATCATAGTCCCCGGAGACTCCTGCCTGATCTCATCCGCCACCCTGTCCATCACCATTGCAAACAAGAAAGAGCTCAGAGCAGATCCTTGATCCTTTCTACCGAAATAATGAAACGATCATAACAAATCCTTCATCACAGAATCCATGTCTAAACTAAGAAGGGGATTTGACCACAGTGTCCTTACTGTCAGGTAGGAGGGCCGTGATGAAGCAGGAGGCCCCGGCAACAAAGTTAGCAGTAGCAAAGGGCAAACGTCTGCCAATGCGCTCGATGGTGAAGAGGATGAGGAAGGCTGCTGGGAACTCCACCAGGCCAGAGATCAGGAAGTCTATGTAGACGTTTCCCCCTGCTATTCCTACTCGCATGATGAGGCCTTGGTAGACCACAGCACTGGTGAACCTACAAAAGAAACAGATAGACCAAGACATGAGGATTCAATGAGGGGAATTCTGAAGAATATCTCAAAATGTAAATAATTAAAAAAGGTCTTTGAATCATTTTCAAACTATTGAAGATTAGCTTCCAATGAGATATAAATAAAACACTTAATTCAGAAGTGATAAATGATGAGAGAAAGGTGCCGATGAGGCAAAACAGGCTACTAAGCTATATTTTACCAGCGAAGATTTAACATCTTAAAGATATCACAAAAAGAGGTGAATCTGTTCAGCTGGATCAGAAGGAACTTCTGATCCAGCTGAACAGATTCACCTCTTTTTGTGATTTCCCTACCTGGATTATTGAGCATGCATCAAGACATCTTAAAGATACACTTGCAATTGCTGCATGTAGCGGCCGTCTGCCCCGCTTCTGCCATTGTTTGTGGCAGACCTCCTGTACCTTGTTTGGTTCAATACTCAGGAAGGAGAAAACCAGGCCAATGGCACATTTCTTCCTTTTCAGTTTCCTTTCAGTTTGTCTCCTTTTGTCAAGGGAGCGCACAAAGTGAACCTGATGGTGTCGTGTATCGTGTCTCTCATCGTCGGCCGAGCGTCTGAATTTGCCGTAGTGCTCCATAAAGTCACAGTGTCATCACATGACATCACGGGTTATACTTTTAACTTAACTTTCAGCTTAACCTTTGCATTATTTGAACTCGTCATAAGTTCATATCTGAGTGATTTTCATGTGGTTGAGATTCACCAGTTGAACATGAGGATTAAAGTGTGCTTCCTCATCTTTGGAGTCCTGATCAGGTCCATGAAAGAGCCCATGTGGGAATCTGCTTGAACATCAGTCAGGATCTGGAAACAAGAAACAATGATCCAGCCAGGTTTGTAACACGGTATCAATGACAAAGTGGGAAATCGTATCAGTAATCATTCTTTATCATTGTCGACCCTAAGAGAGGGCCTCCTGCTCAGTGGGTCAACCTCAATGTTTTTGGAGAGCTTCATGTTGTTCTCCTTAGCGATGGCCTCAGTGATCTCCATGGCCTGGGATGAGTTGTTCTGAGACAAGAGCCATCTTGGAGATTCTGGGATGAACCTGTGGGACAGATCTACCATCAGAAAGACTGGGCTAGGTTATAATGTGAGATGTAAACGTGTTCAGAGCGGAACGGAAGTCTCGGGTGAAAAATGATTTATTCTGCCTGTTCTCATCCAAGACTGTCCAATATTAAAAGAACAAGCCATCATAACATGTTTAAGGTGTGAATCAGGGGGTGTGAATACGTCCTATGTATACATTGGGAACTTTGGGCTCTGTCATTTCAGTGGAGCGAGAAACAGAAGCAACATCGCGAAACATACTGAAAAACTTAAAAAAGAAATTTATGGTCATTACTCCCATATTTCATGCTCTTAGGACTGTAGGATGGACCCAACTTTTGTAAAAAAAAATATTTTTGGAATCAATTTTCTTTGGGTATGTTTCAAGATGTTGCTGCTATTTCTCACTCTACTGAAGTTCTGATGTACACATAGACGATTATAATCATATATCTCCGTGATTAATGCTGCATTAAATACTGCAATGTTTGGGAAAAAGGCCTAAAAGTAGAATTAACAAAACAGAATTAAAAAAAAAACCAGCAAAAAACACCATCTCCCCTCTGATTCTATATATCAAACCACAGTGGCAAATAAAATATCATGGTATCATAGTGTTGTTGTTCGGTTCACTTTACAATCGACATGGATAACAAATCCTGATACCAGAGAATAAATGAGGCAAGAAGAGCAGACGTGTATAAACTCAGCTTTTCAATATAGGAAAGACAGGTGAAGGATGAGGAAGTCAAAGCATTAGAATTCATACCAGTAGTAAGTGAGGAAGAGGAGGTAAGGTGCTGTGATGGCCACCTGCAGCCAACGCCAATCAGTGATGAAGTAGGCCAAAAGAGGGAGAAGGAGGATACCAACACTGAAGAGCAGCTGGTACAGGATTCCCACCGTCCGTCTGTACTCCACCCCGACTATCTCGGTGACTGAAATGTAAAATCGGAAACCTCATTAGGCCCAGAACAGCTCTGCCAGCTGGCAACCATTTCAGCACCGCAGGTTCACAAGGAAGTGGATGGATGTCGCTTTGGGGACCAGTTTCATCAGAACTAGCAAGTTTATGCAATCGCACTTCAGTTTGGAGGAGCATAATCAGCTGTTTGTTGAAGTACATTTTTTTTCTCTCTTTTTGCTTTAAATTTGTATCCCCTGAATTTCCAGAGTCGCCTGAGGCTCTGTCGCTTTAATGCTCCTCTAGAGCGTCGACAGGAAGGAGGAAGCTGTAGCGTGTGACACCTCCAAGTCACACGGCGACTAGCCTTCGCTACGTCACAAGCACAGTACTTGTCGTGCTTTCCCTTCACTTAACCACGAATGCCCGGACGACCCAGAGGGGGACAATAGTGAACCCAGAATCCTTTATCCAACCTAACCCTTATGCCCATGTGAGGCTTAGCCAATTATGACCCACTAACTATGGACCTCCGGCCGTGGTTGGAAACGATGCTGCTGGGATTCGAACATCCAACTGCCTGACACAGAGATGCACTGAACAAAGGTGATTTACCCGCCCCCCTCCCCCCACGCCACCGGAGGCTTTGAATGACATTTTTTTGTATAGTGATATAACTTAAGAAAAACAGCAACACGTGTTTACGGCAGAGGGAAAATATTTCTAAAAGTATGATTTGGGATTAAATGGATAAGCCATTTACTGCGCAAGTGAAAACAATTCCAAGTTAATATTTCAACTCAAGAGGAACAAAGGGGGATTCTCTGAAGCCGTTCTGTTCCATGTGCAGCCAAATGTCTCGAAACTCAATAGAAATGGGAGATAATGTGAACCAAGTGAACCTAGTGAGCCATGAGATCAGATTGATCATGTATATTTGGCAAATAGACTCATCCATAGACCATGCCTATGGTGTCTATGTGTGAGAGAGAGGGACATCTTTACTTCTCATGATTAGTCCCCATGTCGTGGGGGGGACGTGGATTTAGATGGAGCACGAGGATTAAGGCCAGTTGCCCTACCCGGGTTCGAACCTGCAACATCTGGCTCATAAGTCCGTGAAGTGTGTGTTCTTCCGTTAAGCTACCTTGGTGTAATCACAGCATACTTATAATAACCTTACTGATAGTTTGGCTGCTCTCATTAGGGGTCACCACAGCAGATCCTCAGTCTCACTCTCTTCAGTATACCTATTGTAGATCATCTCAGGGCTGAGGTTTACCTCAGAGCTGCTGGTGAATGAATAGCTCCCCAGTCATTATAGGTGACTCCAGATCACTTATATTGGAAGGGGAGGTTGTTGTGTTTTTGGTGTTGGAAGCAGAAGCGATGTTGAAATAAAAGAACGGTTTACATCCAACCCATGACTATTTTGTATTGCAAAAACCCCAACTATTTATGACAGGTATATTATATATGATAAGTAATCTTGTATTTCAGTATTATAAACTAGTCATTGGCTGTATTTAATCTAGATAAATATTCCCTTATCAGTCTAGGAGCAATTTGGAATTCTCTGGATTTTAACTCATCCTATTGTATAGGAGCAGTGGGCTGCCACCATTTGGTGCTTGGGGAGCAGTTAGGGGTTCAGTGTCTTGCTCAAAGACACCTCAACAAGCTTTCTTGCAGAACTGGGAATTGAACCTCCAACCTTCTGATTGCTAGATGACCCCTCTACCCACCAAGCTACACCACCCCTGTTCCTTCAATTGCAATTATGGTCATTATTCCCACATTTATTTTGCTTACTTCAGCAATTAGTCTTGTCCTTCTAACATCAGTGACCTTGAATCATCCATGTTGACTTGGAAGCTGTTCATTGACGAGCGGTTTTGGCGTAAGACGGAGCCCCGAAATGATCCTTATATCAAATTGCTAAGCTTATTTTCATAGCTTCACAGTGAGGGACAATTATGGGTTAACCTGTCAACCAAAGTCTAATGATTAAATGGATTCAGTGATAGAGTGTGAGCCTCAAAGTCAGTGTCATGGGTTCGAACTCACCACAGGGCATCAAGAAGGGCATCCAGCCTTAATTCCTCTAAGTCCATGTGCACTCCACAATCAGTCCACACATAATGTGGGGACTAATTGTGACATATAACCCCCACTCCCCATTCATACTAAAATGTATCTTTTTTGGGGGCTTATTTGCTCAGTCAGTCAGTTGTGCCTTCAGACCATCTCTTGGGATTTTAGCTTCAGTTCATATACATTTCCATCATTACTCAAGACATATGCAGCCATCCAGCCTCCTTTGACTCCAAAGCCATAGAGGGTCCTGAACACCAAAGTAGTGGTATAGCTGGGAGCCACAGCAACCAGAATCCCTGTTATCCCATTGCACAGGCTGGATACCAGGAAAGTCACCTTTCTACCAAACCTGCAAACCAACCAAGAATAAAAATTATTTCATTTTTAGTTTTCTGTTAATTTCCTACAAGATAAAGGCCAGTGGGTTTTTTTCTCCTCTGCATTAAACCCATACTGTTATATAGGAGCAGTGAGCGCAGCCATCACGCAGTACTCGGGGAGCAGTTAGGGGTTCAATATCTTACTCAGGGACACTTCAGCATACTTTCTGCAGGGGCTGGGGATTGAACCACCGGTCTCTGATCACCTGATGACTGCCCTGGCTCCTGAGCTATGCTATGAGTGTGAGCTATGAGTATATACTCTATAAGGAAGTACAAATAGGCTGACCCTGATTATTTTGGGGGAGGGGGGACTATTGCAGACTATTTTGCTTTTGAAATTCTTCAAATGTTTCAAGCAGCCAAGAAACCAGACTTATTGATCGTATAAGTAATCACGACCTTACCGATCAGCCAGGTACCCAATAGCGATGCTCCCAACCAGGAAGCCCACATTTAGAGTTGCCTGGTACATATCCACCAGCCAGCTATCTGCACACACCAGGTCAAACTGAGAGCGAGGGAGACGTTATTTGCAGACGTTTGCCTGTAAACACCTGTATGACACACCAGTACATCATCTCACTCACTTTACATAGATCACCGTTTTGTGTCTCGGCAACCTCAAAATCAAAAAACTAATGTGCATCTTGAGCAGCTCACTTGACCGTTGGTTCAAATCCCAGGTCAGTGCTGCCAACCGGATCATGTGGTGCCTGTCAGGAGCCTCATTTGTTTTAGCCCCAAGAGCAAATACTGTCAAGTTAGTATGCTTAGTATGTTGTGCTGGGGTTGGAGTCATAGTACACACGGCAACAACAGGCCAAGGCAAAGCACACGGCAGAGACATGCATGAAGCTGTTGGTTATGATTAGTCAAAAGTGGACTTTGGGCTGTTTGTGGTCCATTTAATTTCAGAGTACCAACATTTAGAAGAAATAGTGGAAAGCTGGTCCTTACCTCAGTGACAAAGGATTGCCGGCCTTCATAGTCATATTCCCAGCCGTGCTTTATGACAACAAGCAAAATATAGTGTTTGATGCAGGTGGGAAGAGAGTCATCATTCTAAAGTGTCCCTGTCTGGTTGATTAAATCCAAAAGCCATCAACTTCTAAAGCCTAAATTTCCACAAACATGGATCTTCATGAATGAGCCAGATTTTGGTAATTAGAAGAACTTTTCGTTTCATCTGCAGTTACATTCTGATCCCTATCCGACAGTATCTTAATAATCTACTTAATAAGATGATTAACACGTCACCATGTAGAGGACTCACTGTGCAGGGGGCGATCGGCAGTCCACTGAAGTCCATTCTCTCCCTGTTGCAGCCGAGCTCAGTGGTGTTCCAGTTCAGCTTGTACTGGTCACAGGTGCTGTGGGCCAGCGCTCCGGAGCTGTTGACCAGTGGCACGGTCAGCCTGCGAGCATCAGCCAGACTCCAGCTGCAGTTTTGACGAATCTCAGCCACCACGGCATCCTGACACCAGTGCTCCGGGGTGAAGCCCTGGAACACGATGCCGACGTAGACCCCGGCAAACGGCAGTGACACCAGGCTGAGCAAAACAAAAATACGCTTTTGGCACTGGCCAAAGGGGCCAGCCTCCACCAGTATGTCATCGAAATTAGACATTGTAACCGTGACCCCTTGCGTAGATTGACCCACTGCTTTCTGTCTGGGGTAGCTAAGAGAAGAGTATCTTTCTAATTGGGCTGAGTGATAATAAAGTGCTATTCTATCCCATATGCTTTTGATAACTGAGGTTCAGTCATTTGAGGCTGTGTCCAAAAAGGCAGGGTCATCCGCTCCTGTGTCTTTAACAGAGCAGATAATGAGGGTGATTAAAACGCTCTCCCCCAATGAACTTCCATCATTCCCTCCCCTTCCCTCATGTGGTTGGCAGGAGCAAAAGTCCAAAAGGCTGAGCAACCTTGGATGGGACATGTTTGGATGTTTCAGATTGGCAAATTGTAGAATGACCCACAAGATACACAGCTGAGGTTGCTGTATGTTACTATTTAATAGAACTGAATAGGATGGAAGAAAAATTATGCAATCTAGACAAGAAACTATGTTGTGCAGGAGCCAAAGCAAACATGGAAATCTGCCCCTTGCCCATCAGGTTTACACAAGGTATCTTATGTGCACTGTCTTTACCACAGCACACCCAAAACATTCTAACTTTCTTTTTCCCCCTGATTAATTTATACTTATACTGTCAATATGTACTGAGAGGTCCGCTTTCGGCATCTGGATCGGTCCCCCACGTTGTGGAAGTGGACACAGACTCGGAGCGTAGGTGGGGGATGAAGCCCGGACGTCCTTCCTGTCCCCCCACAGGGGGTTCAAACCTTCTACCTCTGGCTTGTCAGTTTCCTAAAGCATGTGCTCTTCCACCGAGCTAACGCAGCCCACTGACAATATGTACCAAGGACCTGAAATTCAAATTGTATTTAAAAGACAAACAAACTGATAAGGAATGTGGGGAGGATTCATTTAATTATTATTCCACATACATACATTTGACCCATCCTATTGTGCAGGAGCAGTGAGCAGCTGCAGAACCCAGAGACCAACTCTTAATTCTTTGTCCTATTGCCTTGCTCAGGGGCACAGGCAGGACCATCGACCCTAGCATGCATGTCTTTATGATGGTGGGAAGAATCTGGAGCCCCTGGAGGAAAAAACCCACACAGACACTGGGAGACTATGTAAATCAACACAGAAACGACCTGGGACAGGACTCAAACACGGGACCTTCTTACTGTGAGGCACTGCTAACCACTGTGCCCCTGTACCACCCAGTAGAACAATGGAGTAATGGACCAAATTTTTATATTGTGGAGAATATAAAATAAGTAATGAAAACATTATCTCTATCTAATGAACCCCTGGATGGTCAAGCTGTATCCTGCAAAATGCATCTTTGTTTCTACCAAAAAGATAAACCGCTGATCTAAGCAATATCTCGTCATTGTACATGGCTGACTAATTGACTCCTCCTAATTCAGGGTTTCGTTAGAATAAAGATATACTTTATCATACACACGTCTAAGGGGGGATCTACTGCAAGGACATACAAACCACTAACAGACGCATAGAGTATGAAGAGCTGATGAAAAAAATCCGGTGACGGAACTGAAGTCATGCAATTCCTCCCAGTTTAAGACATAAAAGAGACACTCGGGGGATCAGTTTGGGCCACAGACCTGGATGGTAGTGTGAGGCTGATCTCCAGAATGTATTCTGTACTTTACTGCTGCAGCTAATTATTTTCTGAAGTGTATCAATAAATTTACTAAGAATCTTATCTCTTAGAAGTTTCTCATCCTTATTCTGAAATCTGTACCCGGCAGAGGTAAAGTGTCTGGAAGACATCACCTCAACAATATCTCCTTTTAATGTGATTATGGATGTCTAAAATGTAAATTTTATATGCGCAACCCGGAAAAAAAACACATGTGGTGTTTGCTAACAGAGGGCAAAGTTAAAGTAATTTACGACCAAGTAGGTCCTCATGTAAGTCTAAGAGCAGCTCCTGGCCTAATATGCCCTCACCTACATCTTTTAATCGCCTTTCAACCGATGCTCAGTTTGACCCGGAGCTAACAAGTTAGCTCCAGCTAGCTCCGGCTAGCTCCGGTTAGCTCTGGGAAATCTCAATTTTGAACTGCTTGCACTCCGGGACCTATTTGCGTGGATCCACCCCCTCTCGTATTGATAATAAAACAATTGTCCCTAATATTCCCAATCTATAGTATTCAATCACATCAACGATTCATCCTTCAAAATCAAACTTAAAGAAAAACACACAAACACAAAAAGTTATCCTTAATCCCCAAATCACTATTGTCAATTGCAGATAACAGCGATAATAGCCAATCACATCAACGCATTCAGTCAAGACCAACATTTCCGGGTTATTTAAGCCAATATCATGACGCCAGGAAAGGTTTTTAATGACATTTGTTTTGTTCTCCAGGACCTCTCAGACGCTTTGGTTGCCTCTTTCACCGCAGCACTTTTTTGCTCCGGCACCTCCAAATTTGCAAATTAAACACCAATTTCCACCAATAAGACTTGAAGTCAAGCAAAATATCCAGCAGTCAATTTACATAAAAAGACAAGCTTTGTGAGGGGAAACATCTTTAATAATTTATAAGAGTCTGAATAGCCCAACAATGCAAAAGCTTCCCATTTCTCTTCTCCACATTGACTTACAGACATATAAAAACACACTTTTTAAAACATCAGACTGCATATTTATAAAAAAAGGCAACAGAAAGTTAGTCTCAAACACTATTTTGGCGGGTGTTAGGGGTGTGACTAGGTACATATCTAGAATGAATGGAGAAACTCTGTGGCCAAAAAACAAACCAAGGCTGTACTTTTCAGGACACCTCCACCCAAAAAATAATAATGCCAGTGTAAAGGATAATTACTGGTGTTGAGTGATGATATGTACAGGGCTCTGGAAAGAGCATAAATTAATACTTTAGTCGTAAAGTTTATTTTTTTCCCAAAGGACACTGGAAGAGGTCAGACAGCAGCTGGGACTTTGTTGGTCGTAATATTGCTGTTTAATAAAAGGTTGGTCAGTTGTTGGTTCTTCAGCACAATATTTTCTCTGGCTCTGAGCAGAAGGAAGAAATAGACAAATGTAAGTAGCCACAGTCGCACATACGCCTTCACAAAGACATACACATACAGAGCCTCGTGTATATTAGCACATGTGTGCATGATGATTTAAGCATAAATTACTAAAAAAGAGTTTTCTGATAAAACAACATTATTTCCTCACTTTCAGTCTATAGAAACAGACAGAAGGAAGCATCTTACCCTTTTGGGAACTCAATATCATCGATGGTGTCTGGTAGCGGCACACCTCTGGTTTCTGGAAGGAGCAACACTAGACCGCCTGCCAGGAATGCCAGGGAGCCTGCAAAAATACCACGCCATTAACATGAATTTATGAAAGCGAGGTCATCATAGCTACCGGGTCCGTGCCACCTAGTTTCCCCTATGTCACCCTGTATTTCTGCTCTGCATGGGTGAGGCCACACCAGTCGTAACTTCAAATTCACCAACACCAAGCTCTTCACCTACTCATCGCCAGATCATTGTCTCAGCTACAGTTGCAAGTGAAGCGCCTCTAAAAATATATTTAAAAAAAAAAGATTCCCTTATCAGTCCCGCAAGGGGAAATTTGGATTTCTCTGCATTTTTGACCCAGCCTATTGTATAGGACTAGTGAGCTGCCAACATATGGCACTCGGGGAGCAGTTAGGGGTTCAGTGTCTTCCTCAAGGACACCTTGACATGCTGTATGCAGGACCGGGGATCGAACCAGCAACCTTCCGATTGCCAGACAACCGCTCTACCCACTGAGCTATGCTGCCCCCACCACCTCTAGCCTCCCCTCCAAAACTATTGGAACAGTGAGGTGATTCCTTTATGCTTGCTGTACACTAAAAACATTTGGGTTTGACATCAAAAGGTCAATATGAGACAAGAGATCGGGATTTCACCTTTAAAGTCCAGGTCTTTCTATCTAGATCTAATACGCAACTTAGAAGACAGCACCTTTTGTTAGAAAGCACCTAGTTTTCAAGTGAGCAAAGTTGTTGAAACGCATGACTGAAAGGGGTTATCTATTGCCCAGGTCTGTCCTATTGCATTTATTATCCAAATGGTAATTAGGATTGATTATCTACTCTTAGTTTCAGCTTTGGGTTTGGCCTGTGCAGACTGCATTTATAGTTAAAGAGCTGTGGCCAATATGAAGACCAGAGAGCTGTTCTATGGGAGGAAAGCAAGCAATTACACACACATATATA